>VNJV01011972.1:0-69394 GCA_008042635.1 Drosophila nikananu
TTGGTTGAGTTTGAGCCAAGTTATGATCAAAAAACCATTTAAAATGTTATCGATTTTTAGCCAAAAATGTGGAAAATTTTTTGAAGGGGTTTCATCGTCAAAATTGACAAAAAATTGGCCAAAAATTATAAATCTAGTTTTGAATGCAGAAACGTTCTCCTATAAAAAATAGGAAGAAAAAACCAAACCAGACTGAAATTGGTTGAGTTTGAGCCAAGTTATGATAAAAAAAACCATTTAAAATGTTATCGATTTTTAGCAAAAAATATGGAAAATTTTCTAAAGGGGTTTCATCGTCAAAATTGACAAAAAATTGGCCAAAAATTATAAATCTAGTTTTGAATGCAGAAACGTTCTCCTATAAAAAATAGGAACTAAAAACCAAACCAAATTGAAATCGGGTTAGTTTAAGCCAAGTTATAATAAAAAAACCATTTAAAATGTTATCGATTTTTAGCAAAAAATGTGGAAATTTTTTTGAAGAGGTTTCATCGTCAAAATTGACAAAAAATTGGCCAAAAATTATAAATCAAGTTTTAAATGCAGAAACGTTCTCCTATAAAAAATAGGAAGAAAAAACCAAACCAAATTGAAATTGGTTGAGTTTGAGCCAAGTTATGATCAAAAAAAACCATTTAAAATGTTATAGATTTTTAGCCAAAAATGTGGAAAATTTTTTGAAGGGGTTTCATCGTCAAAATTGACAAAAAATTGGCCAAAAATTATAAATCTAGTTTTAAATGCAGAAACGTTCTCCTATAAAAAATAGGAAGAAAAAACCAAACCAGACTGAAATTGGTTGAGTTTGAGCCAAGTTATGATCAAAAAACCATTTAAAATGTTATCGATTTTTAGCAAAAAATGTGACAAATTTTCTAAAGGGGTTTCATCGTCAAAATTGACAAAAAATTGGCCAAAAATTATAAATCTAGTTTTGAATGCAGAAACGTTCTCCTATAAAAAATAGGAAGAAAAAACCAAACCAAATTGAAATTGGTTTAGTTTAAGCCAAGTTATGATAAAAAAACCATTAAAAATTTTATAGATTTTTAGCCAAAAATGTGACCCATTTTTTGGAAAAAATGTAAGGGGTTTCATCATAATTTTTTCAAAAATTGGCCAAAAAACCAAACCAGACTGAATTTGGGAATTTTAGAATTTTGGTCCATCCTAATCCGCATTAGCTCGTGGAGGCGCACTTTGGGGGAGTCGAGGGAGCTGCCCTGCTCCGTTCCGCTTAATAGTGTTAGCATTGTGAATGAAAACGTGCCAATGTGTGGAAGTAATTTGTATTTTCATTAGGTGGGCAACATTCGAGCTCTCAGTGCTGTTTAGTAACAATAACAACTGACTCTAGACTCTGGCATGCGAATGCTCTCGTGTGTGCCCCAAGGATGCCTATCTCCCTATGCGCCGCAGCCTCTCATATATTCATATGTCCCTGGCAACAGCTTAGGTTAAGTGCCAGTGCCAGTGCCATTGGCAGTGCCTGGCCAGCTCCTGACGGGATACGGTCTGCGATTAAGGTCCTGGATACAGGGCCAAGACAAGCGCCAATTACATACCCAAACTTGATTGGCGGATCTGGAGAGCCCGCTTCCTACAACTTTTTCACCTTTAACTCATTTCCCTTCGAACTGCCGCCCAGGATAACCCTGAAAAACCTAAAACTCAGAGGCGGATATGAATTGTGAGCGCGGAAAATGAACAGAAATTAAGTGACTTCCGTCGTGGCAATGTCTCGCCGTCTGGTCATGCGAAAATGTTATTTGAAATGACGCTGGAATCGGATTCAGAGTTGGAGTCCACGGGGATACAGTTGTTGGAAGCCTCGTCATCAATCAGTGGAACGGAATAAATTTACGATTTGCCAATTACTTTTTGTATTTATTTTTTGTTGGCCTGCTGACACATGTAGACTTCTTTTTTGAAAATTATTTGAATTTACAATATGGATAGTGTATATAACCAAGGTTTTTATAATGGTTATTACCAAGGGAAATTAATGAATTTATGTCTTTTTTTTATTGCTTCAAGTTAGTAAATAATTTTCACTTGATGTTATTTATTTATTTTACAATCCTAGGGTAACCCGGCATTCGAATAGAACCCAACTTTCCCACTTAATATTGCTTCCTGCTTTATATTCAACACCGAAATTGTCTGCGCAATAGTGGCACCTGTACCTGTGAAGTAGGGAAACCCTAGGATATATAGAAGGATGCTGGCTGTGGCGGTGATTGCACACCTTTAACACACACAGCTCGTGACAAATTGAAACTGAAAAGGCATCACAAGTTCAAAATCATAACTGTCTAGGCAAAGCTAAAGGTTGGGTGTGTTGTGTGTTGTGTGTCTGCTAGATGGTGTGTGTAGAGTGTAGAGTGTGTAGAGTGTGTAGTGGGTGAGGTGTGTGCTTGCCGGCTGGTTATGAGTTATGAAAATCTACAAATAATGCAGGAAGAATGCGCATGAATATGAATATAAATTGAATTTACTGCCATAGTAAAGAGTAAATCATATTTATATTTATTTGACCATGAATAAGTGTGTGCCAGTATATAAAGCTTGAGAGTTAAGGTACATACATACTCGTATATGGAAATGTCCTTGAAAGGGATACCTTCCCAGCGTTTTCCCTTTTTATGACTTTCAAAAAAATGACAAATTTTTATTTAAGTATTTTGATGTGTGTGAGAGCAATTATTAAAAATGTTACACGAAGTTAAACCTAAATTTTACAAAAAATACTACAAAATACTGCAAAAATACTAAGTTTCCAAGTTGCCAATGGATTTCTCTATAATATAAAACAAGTTCTGTTAAAATTAAAGTAAAATAATGTAGTATATACTAAAATTCTTGGAAATTTAATAATAAACAAAAATAATACACTCATTTTTGCACCTAAAATATAAATTAGAATTATATTCTCGAAGCTTAACACATTCCATATTCCATATTTTAAATAATCCAACCAACTCGTTGCAGAGTATTCTCTACTTCGACGAACCCCAGGGCGGAACCCAATATCCTTTCAGCTGCTTTATTTATTTACCTTTAGGTGCGTGTGCACAGATGTATGTTTACTGTTTTCAGTTTTCGATACGCCACAGATAGAAAGCAAAAGTTAAAAATTCTTTTCCATACACATAGATTAGGCCATTTCCTTCGCTTCGCAATGTTTTCGGGGGGAGTATCTACATTTGACATGCTTTTATCTGTTTAGCGTGTTTATTTGCACAGGAAACTCATTACGCAAATCTCCCCCAAAGCTATACGTAAATCCTTTTAGGGTCCCCCCAATAATGCCGAGGCTTTAGCTCCTTTTCAAGTGAGAAGGGAAGCTGGGAGTAGCTGCCCGCATATATATATATTTATATATATATATGTTTTATTTTTTATATGCTGGCAAAAAGGTTTTATGCTTTAATCGAGACTGGGGCTATATACCTGAGTGCTTTCTATTTTTATGCCATTTAAGTAACTTCAGGGATTGATTGACCAAACATTCCTACAGTTTGTATTTAAATGGCTTCCTTAAGATGTGAATTCTCAAATGTTTCTCTACTTTTGGCTGGGCATAACAAAGCAAATGATGGAAAAGAATAATTTTCAATTTCATTTGCCACCTGCGTCACGGGCATACTCTTTTTCTTGATGGGGAAAGTTAGGGAAAAATACGAAAAGCGGAAGGAGTATGACTGCTGGTTGCTCTTCTTGAGGTACACGTTGGCAAAACATTTAAATAAATAATATATTTATAATATTTATATTAATGTTAGCTGTTAGTTGTATTTTAGATAATTACATATTTTTAATAGTTAATTAATTGAAAGTTTCTAAGATGACAGAAAGAAAGCAGACAAGTTTAGACAAGAGAACCCTGGACTGTCCACTTGCTGGGGTGGGCTGACAACTTAAGGTTGCCACCTAGTTAAATATTAAAAAAGAACAATTGATATGCACTTTTATTTAGAAATGTTCCATTAATCATTAAACAAAATTTGGGACAATTCGAACAACATTTATAGAAACCCCAAGCAAAAATACATATATTTTAACATATTTAATTAACCCGTTGACCTGCGACTCCTCCATGATCAAGGATTTTTATGGTTCAGATGCTGGAGGTAAAGGATCCAGCGGATCTACTCTGAATTACAGCCAAGGGAAGGGCATTTAATATTCTTCTAGAGCAATACTCCACAGTGGCAAGTGCAATTGCCTTGTACACACACACATACATATATTGCACAATGTTCCTGTGCTTTTTTGCAAACTTTAATTTCAAGTGCAAGTCCAAGTTACTCAAATGGCAACAACAATGGCCAACTTTTTTCGTACATTAAGCCGACGTACAGCGACGGCTTTGATGATAAAATTGAAACCCCCTTTTTATTTTTTTTTTTAAACAGGGTACCTAGGACAGGCTATATAACTTATGAAATGGTATATAAAATTCAGGAAATACTTTTCTTTTTAATAGAAACTAGTATAGGGTATTTGTAGTATACATTTTCTTCAAGTTAGAAAGTACTGGGTAGTTCCTGGTCGAGTCTTGACTTTAGAGGCACGTTACGGCACAGTCGGTTCCAGTTTGTGTTCGGTGTCGGAGTAAAACAGTAAATAATAAACAGAACGCAGAACGGAGCACGAAGAACGAAGCTCCAAAGGTCCCTGCCTCTATTTTTTGTTCGTTTTATTTATGCCGACATCTATGGAGCTCCACTCCTTGCCAAACACCTCCGCAGCAGCAGCAGCAGCAGCAGCCAGGTGCCGCTATCGAAAACAAAACGCAACAAAACCCGGCAAAAAATGTCTCACAACTTTTAATTAGTTTTTGCTTAAAAGTGACGCACGGAGCACGCTCGCGTTTGTGGTATAAGGCTCAAGTGGCAGCCAGTTGGATGATGGGCGGTGGAGATGGAACAGCAGTAAATCCCGGATTTGGATTGCACTGAATAACCGGAATCCCTGTATCCTGCATCCTGAATCCTAACTGGATGTGGATGCGGGGTGTAGAACCATTTATAGGCTGGCTAGGATAATCGGACCCCAAGGCAGCGGCAGGTAAGCCGTTTAACTCGCATCGAAATCGAGCTTAAATTCTGTCAATTCGGCAAAGTTAAAGCCCTTCTTCCCAGTTTTTGGGGCAAGGACCCGGCCGGGGACCAAATTAATTGCATTTCATGAGGTCGCGCGGGACACCTTTGGGCCAAAACAGTCTTTGACTTTCATCCGAATGAAGGGGGTAAATGTTAATTACTTTTAATGCTGTGATGGAATGTCAGAACAGGGTTTTCCTCACCGCCTCGCTAATTAATATAGAAACTAAGAGATAATGTCCAGCTCACAAAGACAAGTAATAATAATTTCGGGTTTGCTTTTTACCTAAATATATAGCAAAACCACTGTGCCAACTGTCTGGTTATTTTTGATATCATCGCGAAGTTAATTTAAAATTTACAAGCAAGCCGCCTGTCAAAGTTGTTTTAATATTTTTTTTTTTATTTATTATTTTTTTTTTGAATTGAGAGAGTTGCCTGAGATGTTGCCATAGTTTCACGACAGCCTTAAGGTCTTTAAATCCAGGTCCAATACTCAAGTGAATAACAAAACTGAATGGTCAAAGTGCCCGGCATTTGGTGTGGCTTCAAATTGAAATGAACAAACCACAGCAAAGCTCCGGAGCAACTTCCTCAATCCACCTTATCGCCTCCTCTCCAAGCGCTATGTAGTTGTGGCTTTAGCCAAATCGAAAGGACATGGCCGTGGAGGGAGTCCCTGGTACTTTGTCACTTCTTAGCTGGTCTTAGGCTGGCGTGGGCTCCTTTAATGTTTTTGGCGGTTTTTCCAAAAGCACCAAACTTGGCCATGGTTGGGAAAAGTGCAGAAGAAGAGAGGGTTACAAAGGGTTACCAATATGGGCACCGATTTGGTCATCTTTCTGTTCTGTCACTTAAATTATAATTTCTTTCTACTTTAAATTGCCAATAAAACAGCTTGCTAGCATCCTTGAATTTATTAGTATTTTATAGCTATTTGTTTTACATTTATGATTAAGCGTCTTTACTACTTCACATCTTTGCTATTCCTGGGGAAAAGGACCGCCACAATGACGACGACTGTTCAAATGCGTCAAGGCTTTACGTCTGGTTACTGTGCGTACCCTGTTTGTGCAAGGACCTAGACAGAGTCAGAGAAAGGGGGATACATATATATATATATATATATCTATAGAGAGAGAGAGAGAGAGAGACAGAGAGCCAATCTAGCTCGACTGCTGCGCTGTAAACAAACAAATGTGAATTTTCAAGTTTTACCCCCGCCTTGGCTCCCGTTTTCTCCTCTCTTGTTTTTTTATTGAATGGAACTTGCATAATAAACTATGGCAAGTTGTATAGAATTTATTGTCAGCCGTGGAGTTTTTGCGGCTCTTGTATTCGAGACAGAAGTCACATTTGTGCCGCCTCGACAGACCCAATGGAGAGTCACTTGATTTGTGTGTTCTACGCGTGAGGATGCGACGCGTATCCTTTTTTTTTGAGAATCAGAAGACAAAGGTTAAGCTGTTTTAAATTTTGAACAATTAATATTTAGTAAAAACTATAAAAAAAAATAGTTCAGAGATTAAATTTTTGGAAGAGGTTCAATTTATAGTTTGCTTTCTACCACATATTTTCGATATAATCAGTTATTTATCCTTTTCTTTTGCGGGGATGAGAAAACAAAGGTCAAGTTGCTACCCAATTTATACTTCACTTTGATAATCCATATTTAGAAAGTAGAAAGATATTGTATATAGAACTAAATTGTATAGAACATATATTTTTATTTGGAAAATGAATTCCTTTAAAAGATGTATTATTAAAATTAAAATATTTACTCATTTATTTGAATTATTTTATATTTATAAGAAAGGAAGAGCAAAAGCGCTCGAGAAAGTGATTAGACAGCTGGACTGTCCACTTGTGGCGATTGTCTGACTGCTGGGCTGTCCACTTGTTGCAATGGCCCTTCGTTAAAGGTTGCCACCTAGTCTAAGATGCTAAAAGCAGGGAAAACTAGAAAAATAATGAATAACAACAATTAAAGCATGCTTTTTGCTAAACAAATGTGATGAAATGTGGAAAGTATACCTGCTTTTTAGGTATCCTAGTGCAAGGACACTCTCTCTCTCTCTTATGAAGTGCAATCTTTTGTGAAGCAAAATCTGGCCAGCAAAGAATTGCTGTTGGGCTCATAGACGACCAACGAACGACCGATGTTATTGTCACACTCCACTAAGCCGAAATCAATACGCTTAAATCGCATAATGTACGAGCATTTGAATATAATTTTGGTCTAACAACGAAAGCGGATTTCTTGGGGAAAGAAAATGAAAAGCGGGCGAGCGAGCGAGCGAGCGAGCGAACGAGAGCCCGGGGCCATTGTTTGGTTCACCGACAACTTTACACTCTTCCCCCTTACACCCAGAACCCGACTCAGTCACAGTCTCAGGACCCACTCCCTGGGCCAGACCCACTCCCACCTGCCATCTGAGGAGCAAGGCGTGGTGGAGTAGCCCAGGGCAGGCCTCACAAGCAGTGTAATGTAAATGAACTGCTGTCATTGGGACCACCCCCACCCCACCCCACCCCGAAAGTTCCTGACAGGTGAGAACACTGCAGAAGTCAAATAATAATACGTGAGAAGGGAGGGAGGTTAACCCCCACTTTTGGGTGTGAAAATCGTTCCTGCTGAGACAACAGGCGAGGTTTTTGGGGGGTCGGAGATACCGCCGAATGTCAGCAGACCCTCTCGCATTATTAAGATTGTTAAAAGCCAAGATATTGATTTATGCAGATAAGCGCTATTATGCCAAAGTGCCAGTGAGCTAACCCTCCCCCAGCAGCGACCCTGACTGACTTACTGACTAACTGACTGAGTGACTGACTGACTGAATGACTGACTACCTAATGGTGCCTGTTAGGCATGTTTGTCGGGCTTCAGCTCCTGTTTCTCCTGCTCCTTGGCTTGTTAAGAGTGTGTCTTTACATCCTTGTCTCTCATCCAGACACTGATGAGCCGCAGGCAGAAATAGGGAGATGGAGATGGAGATGGCGATGGAACTGGAGATGGAGACTCAGAGCCAGAGCCAGACCAAGAGAACCACTGACTACCATACATTCCCAGAGTCAAGATTCGAGTCCAATCTGCTCAATCACTTAATGTCGCGTAGGTTCCCCGGCTCATGTTTGAGGAATCGATGTCGTCCACAACATTTAAATTTCAATTATTTCTTCTGTGACAAGCATAAGCCTAATTCACAGTGCCACCTTAACGAATACACAGAGAGAGAGAGAGATACAGGCCCCCATGAAGCAGAGTCCTGTAAACAGCCCTTGTTTTTTATTTATTTATTTTGTTCTTCTTTTTTACTTTTTGTGCGATAAATCAAAACAAATCCCTTTGCTTGAATTTCAATGTTGCACAGCAAACAACTTACAGATTTACGTATGTATAAATATGTACTACTTGTACACACATGGTGTATCCCTAAAGAGATAGAGGAAGAGAGAGATAGAGAGCTCTGAGCTATGTACTCTTGCCTAAATATATAGGTTTTTATAGCTCCACTCGTGACGTGTCAATAATTGGCGGGGTTTTCGCCAGCTTTATTCTTTTTCCAGCAAGCAGAAATTGCGGAGAATGCAATGTAGCTGGCTTAACTTGGGTTCTTCAGTTCGATTTCCGAGCATTTACAGCAGCATAGTTGAGTCTGGGACTACGACTACAACTCAAACCCTCACTCCGCCAAGTCTATCAATGTCTGCTTTATTTCCTCTTGGCGATGTGATGTACTTATTGTTGACTTGATCGATTTAAGGGACATAAGTGTTATATACCATATAACATATATATATATAATATATAAACTGGATATATTATCTATACTGTATATAATTTGATGTGTGAGGCATTGTGGCAAAGTGAAAGCGTTTCCGGCAACTAGTGCCAAGTCTTGTTTTCTCTCCTTTCTTACAGATTTTTAAACTAGGTGGCAACTTTAGGCATTGAGCGATCGCAATAAGTGGCCAGCACCGTGATTCAATTACAAAGGTAGTCTGAGACTGTACTGACTTCAGAGCCTGACGAGAGTACGAAAGAGAGCCATGGGCAGCTCGACTGTAAAATAGAGCTTCCTTCTCTCTCTCTTTTTCTGTTCCCTCACTCTCTCTCTCTCTCTCTGTTCTCTAGCTATCTCTCTCTCTTTCTCCGTTCTCTCTTTCACTGTTCTCTCTCTTTCTGTTCTGTATTTCTCTCTCTGTTCTCTTTCTTTCTCTCTCTCCCTCTTTCTCTTTCTCTCCTTTCCTCTCACTCTTTCTCTCTCTCACTAGAATTTTCAGATTTATTTGTGGAGAGTGAGACACCTGTGGATTATAGGATCTATGATAAGCAAGGCTTTAATCCATTCTTTTTCTATCTTTTTCATATATTTGTAAAAAATGGAAAGTTTGACAACTAATGCTAAATCCAGGTTTAATTTTTTATAGAAAAACACCCAATTATTTTCACAGCTTACCAAAGAGAACAAAAAGTTACCCAACATAAAGCAAATGTTGCTCACAAGTACACCATTTTCCATGTCCTACTGTGCCTTGTTAGCCAAAAAGTGTTCGGGCGAGGCGTCAAATGAAAATTTGAGTAACGCGCGGAAAATATTTCTCGTAAATGCCAGACAAACAAGCCTCGGGGGAGGGTCGCGGGCTGGCTTCGGCTTCGCTGTCTAAACGTTTATTTGCATATATTTCTTTAAGGTTTTTATGTAATTATATATTTTTCAAGAAATATTTCACGCTTTTAAGCTGTTGAAAAATCAAAATTCAAACTTGTTTCTGTGTATATCCTTAAACCTTCAAACTTCCTGTTTTTCTTTCCTCTTTTTTATGATTTCCGTTTATTCAATTGGTGGAAGGAGCAGGGATAAGAAACCCCCACAAAAAAAAGGGGTTATGTCCAAAAGGTGAACTCTGTTAATTAGTGCCATTCAGGGGTAGAGTTATAGAATAAATATAAGTTGAGAGCTGTGGGCTTCTGATGATGATAATGAATCAATCAATAAAGCCAAAAGCTGAAGGTGATGGCTTTATATAAAAAAAAGGAGGAAGAAAAAGCATTCGAGAACCTAAAAGGTTGCTATGCAAATTGCATGAATCTTTGACTTGAAGTTGAAATCACAAAATGTGCTTACAGCCATTTGCATAATTTCTTTCTTTTTTTCGATTTTTGAAAAAAGCAAAGCCTTAGAAACAACACCGGACTTTAAGGAGATCAATTTTCTTATATGGGAGAGGTTTATAGTTCAGGTTTGTGATCAGTTTCAGGCGGAGTATTCAGGGGTTTAGGTTATACTCTTTGAGAAGGAGGAGTTTCAGGATTTTGGGTGCTAGGAGAAGTTCGAGGAGCTTGTGGAGCAGCTATAAACTGCCACCATGTCATGAAGCTCAGCGCGCGAGAACAATAAAAGCTTCTCCTTTGGTTCTTCGGCTCCTCGGCTCCTCGTCCTTCATCCTTTATCCCTCATCCTTGCTCCTCACTGGGCTACGCAGTGCAATGCCAAATGAATAAATCCATTTAAATTGCAACATCCATGACTTGCGGGGCTATTCATCCCGAGTGCTCCCCGCGACGGCTCTGATGAAGACGACGACGACGAGGAGGATGCTAGGAGCCTGGTAAAGGGCCAGCGGAAAACGCAATGAAAACGCATTTCGTATACATTTTCTCTGCATTTATTTCCCTTCTTTTATACATATATATATATATATGTATATGTATATATTTTTTTTCCCTGCCAGAGTCTGCCACAGCCACAGCAATCACCATCCTCCGCAAATCGCCTTCGCCGCCTCCTTCGGGCTAACAAGCGCAAAGTTAAAAGGACAGTCTAAGGCAGTACATGTTTGTATATATATATATAAATACTAGGTACACGTATACACATAAATGGTTAGGTGGGTACATATCGTAAGTATGTATACCAGGAACAGAAAGAAAAAAGAAAGCGGCGGCCAAAAAGAATGCTAAATCATGGATGAAGTGGATTCCCGGGCACAGCTTGCCCGTCGTCCGCCGTTCGCCGTTTGCCCGCCGTATAATTGCATCGAACGCAGGCGAAGCTCCTCTAATTTGGTTCCCCTGGGGGGCAGAAGGAGGAAACCAGCAGGAGGTCAGTGTCAGAGTCAGAGTCAGAGCTGGAGCCGAGACCCGAGACCCGAGACCGAGACGACGACCTGGTCCAGGTCCATGCGTCACATGGTGCGAATGATCGTTGCCATATTGTGCAAATGGCCAGGGAACAGGACCTAGGAGCTGGACCTGGAAACAGGATGTGGAATCAGGAGCAAGACCCAGGACCTCTACCACTCGCCAAACCCTGACCACGACGCAATCTGACGCCGTCGGCGCGTTGTCCTTCCCCGGCCTGGCCTGACCCGTTGCTGCGGCGCTTAAAAGGAAATTGTGATTGCTGCATAAAATGCTTTTAGAATGGTTGCCAATCGATTTTGGCACGGATTGGCAACAGGCAACAGGAAAAGGCAACAGCAGCAGCAGCAGCAGCAGCAGCAGAAACAGCAGAAACAGCAACAGCAGCAGCAGGAGCAGCACCCACAGCAGGCTGGAGCATATCCTGGGGTCCAGGACAACGCCGATAAGCGGCTGACGTCGCATCGCATGGAATGTGCGATTTAAAATTGATTGTGAAACATTTGTACAGAATTGCGAGTCTCGTATTTTCGCACCATTCCGCTTGGCTCTTTGTTCGACTTTTGTCCTCATGCAAAAATAGGAGCAATAACAGGAGGAGCAGCAAGTCGGTAGAGGAGAGGTGGCAACAAAAATGAAACCGAAATTGTGCGGCTTGCAACGAACACAAAATACTATCAACAGCAGCTGGGCGAAAGGGAGAACGAGGAGCAGATAGAGGAGCAAATACAGGAGCAGATACAGGGAGAGATACAGCAGCAGATACAGGGAGAGATACAGCAGCAGATACAGGAGTAGAATGAGCAGCAGGATCTAACCAGATGACAGGGTCAC
This sequence comes from Drosophila nikananu, assembly GCA_008042635.1. Classification (NCBI taxonomy): domain Eukaryota; kingdom Metazoa; phylum Arthropoda; class Insecta; order Diptera; family Drosophilidae; genus Drosophila; species Drosophila nikananu. Next base: position 12,088 of record VNJV01011972.1, read on the forward strand.
AAAGAGCAACAACATGTTGCCATTGGCATGAATTGGTTTAACAAATTATGTTTAACATGGCGGTTGTTGTGGTCAACTTAGCAGAGACCAGGCAGGACATTATCTCCAAACAGGACGATCGTGTAAGCCCCCTGATCTGGTTGGGGATCAGTGAAACAATATAGCTTTCATACAAAACCCCCTCTTAAGCCATCCTCAAACTGCAGTGTAGGACAGAGGAACAGGCTGCGAATAATGACTGGCGGCAGACCCATAAGTGTTACGATTTAATGGTGGCATTTAGCTGGACCTACCAGGACCACACATTTCAGACCGAAGCTGGGTTATCCTTACCCGAATTTCTGTGTAGCCCTCCAAGAAAGCCTTTCTCTCTCTCTCGAAAGGGTAACAGGGAGGAGGCCACTGAATTAAGTCACGTGCTGACATTTAAGTCCGAACGTGCAACATGAAACGTTTTCAGTTTTCAGTTTCGTTTTTTTTTTGTTTTTACTAGGACACTGGACACGGAAGAGGCCGCCAGCGATTAAGTGGTGTCTCACTTGGGCAGCCAATCTGTGGACACACCGGGCATAACTCCAGGGACACGACACTCCTCTCAGCGTTGGCCAGACTGTGTCCGAGTGCGATGTGTCGCTGCTATATAATGGCTTTATTTACTTGAGCCGAGGCAAGTGGCAATTAATGGATTTTCAGGGGAAATTTCAGGGGGGTTTTCAGTGGGTTTTGAGGAGGTTTATAGGGAGGTTATTAGGGGTTTGTGGGGGTTTTCTAAGGCAGTTTTCAGGGTTTTTTAGGGGAGCTTTAAGCGTTGTTTTCACATTGTTTTTAGGTGTTAGGTTTAAAGTTTTTTTTAATGAGGTTTCAGGCGGTTTGAAAGGGGTTTTTTTCTTAAGGTTTTGAGAGGTTTTTAGGTAGTTTTTTGGAAGTTTTTTGGAAGTTTTTAGGGGGACTTTCAGGAGGGTCTTGGCAATTTTTTAGAAGGTTTTTAGGGAGTTTTTGGGGGGAGCTTTTTAAGGGGTTCTTAGGGGGTTTATTTAGGGTTTTTTTAGGGTATTTTTTAGGGTATTTTTTAGGGGGTTGTTTGAGGTTTTCTGGGGGTTATTAAGGGAGTTTTCAGGTTTTTTTTAGGGAACTTTAAGCTTTTTGTTCACGTTTTTTAGGGGGTCTCAGGAGGTTTTCAGGAGGTTTTCAGGAAGTTTTCAGGAAGTTTTCAGGAAGTTTTCAGAAGGTTTTTAGAGGCATTTTTTTTAGAGGTTTTCGGAAGGTTTTCAGGGGGCTTTCTGGGGATTTTTTGAAAGGGTTTACAGAAGTCTATAGGGGGTTTTCAGAAGATTTTTTTTGTTGAAGGTTCAAGGAGGTTCTGAGGGGGTTTTCATGGACCTTAATTAGGCGTCGAAATGGTTTTTATTTTGAAACACAAATTATGACACTGTTTAAGGTTTTTAAGAACTTGTTTTTTAAATTTTTTAACTTTACCCCTTTTAGTTTTTTATCAAGAGAATTTAGATACAAATTATTTAAGATTAGATGACGTGAAGTAAGGAAAGATTAGGTCAAAACGATTAGATCTAGGTGGAATCCTTTGAAAAGGGATCTGGTTAGGAACCGATCTTCTTCCTACTTTGTCGTCTCTCCATTCCGTTGACATCTCCAGAACTTCCACAGCACTTTCTGTAGGCAAAGTACTCCCCAATCTCATTTCTCTCTCCTCTTGGTAACTGAGCTATGATGTGGCCTATGTCCTGTCAGTCTCAGTAAATCTGGTTTTTTATTTGATTAAGCCTTTTTTGTGACCACAAGCCTTAAAAGAACCCTTGCAGTTGCAGTGTATGAAAGGCAATGAAGCATTAAAACTTTGCAATGAATGAAGGAATCATACTATTGATAGCATTGTGTGAAAATAATGGGATACGCGAGGCGAACGAGAAGAACTTGAATGGGTGACGAAAAGCCAGGCAGGAAAAGGAGGAGTTTCCAGTGAGTATTGCGACACAATAACAAGGAGGCGTTCGAGGAGAAGGCAAAAGGGAATCTGAGGAGGGGTCAGAGAAGGAGGCTGACAAGGAGTCTGAGAAGGAGTCTGCGAAGGAGAAGTCTGTGAACGAGATGTCTGAGAAAGAGAAGTCAGAAGTCAGCGATGGGGCAGGACTCTGAGAAGTGGGAGGACTCTGGCAGGGCAACAAAGATTGTGTTTTGGCTTAGCTCCTCCGTCCAAGGTCCATAAACTTGTTGAAAGCCACTGAAAGCTGTGTGTGTGAGCGTGTGTGCGGTGTGTGTTGTGTTGTGTTGTGCTGAGTTGTGTTGTGCGTTGTGCTCGTATACAAATGGTGTGGCATAACTAGCGGGGCTGCAGATAAAAATAACAATTGAAATAAATGAGCAAGGACGACGAGCAAGGCGAAGGCGGGGCAGGAGCTAAGGCAGTAGCCAGAAGTGACAAAGATTGCTGGCTGGCTGGCTGGGCTTCCATTCTATTTGCATACTTTTAGGCGGCCCGGCGGATTGAAGACAATTTGTGGTCAAATTGTGTTTGACTTTTTACCCAAAGACCCCACCAGAAGTCGCGCTCTAACCGCTGATTACACTGCTCTTTCATCTTCGCAAGCCCAGCATCCCATCCTATCCCCATCCCCATCCTCCAACCCAACACACATAGAAGGCCAGACCCTGGAATCTGTCGGACTTCCGCTACCATAAACATGCATGGAAGAGGCTGTCCGGGATTAGGGTTGATTGCAGAGTTCATCGCTTGGCATGGCCGTCGGTTTGGGTCGCTCCTCGGGTCGCATTTGGGTTGGGTTGGGTTGGGTTGGGTTTCTGGGGTCGCAGCTTCTCTTCTTTCGCACTGCACCGGATCCGCACACAGTTCTCATATTTTTCTTAATTAATCTTCTTTTCTTTCGCGTCGATGATGGCTGGGCTACAGCCGGAGTAGGACCAGGAGCTGGGGCTGGAGCAGGAGCAGGAGCAGCACCAGAAGCTGGACATGAACCTATAGCTGTGAGCTGGAGTGCTTTTTGTGCGAACGTTTCGTAAAAACTTCAGCGAAAGGACTCGGCGGCAGCAAAGTAAATTAGCTAAAAATGTTACTTTGGCTTGCTTTGCGAACGAAGCAAAGATGAAGATGAATGTTTTCGCCGCGTTGACGGAGTCTGAGGCGGATAAGCGTGGCGCTAAAAAGGCCAGCCTTGGACCCATGCAAAGGCTCGCCATTGCAGCTCCCCAGACCCAGTCCCAGTCCCAGTTCCAGTCCCAGTTGAGTTCTCTCCAGCAGCTGGGGAAAGCCTTCAACGCATCAGGTGGAAGTGCTAAAGTTTCTGGCATGCCGTGAAGGGATGCCACCGCCTCCGCCACTGCTGCTGCTGCTGCTGCTGTAGTAATGAAGATAACATTTCCTGTTGTCAGCATTTGCAAAGTTGGGACAAAGCTTCTGGACTTGGGTGTCCGAAATGCGCAGAAAACCTATTCCTCATTTTCCAAACTTTGCCAGAGAAATCAAATTGGACGAGGGGACCGAAGGACTTTATTATCACAAGGCTAGGCTAGGGAAGGTGACTAAAGTATCAAAACGTTTTACTATATATAGGAAAGGAGCCCAAGGTAGCTTGGTTTTATATAGATTAACAAAGCCAAGGGGTATATATATTTAGGGGTATGGATATAGTCTATAAATATAACATAATAACCCTCTAGAAATATATTAATAATGGAAAATCTAATTGTTTTGTTGCTATAAACCTGCTACTCTAGAGATGTCTTCAAAAATCCACAACTTCGTCCCTTTAGAAGCTTAAAAAAGCAGCTTGAACTAAAAATCCAGCTCATATATCTTCATTAGTCGTTGGTAAACTCCAAGCAATTAACCTTGGCTATATAATATATGTGCAGCAACTATTTCATTTGGCGATTGTCCTTCTGCAGGGAAAGTCAGCAAGTCACCAAGTCACTCTCTCTCTTTGGAGGGGGTTTAGGAGTGGTTAAAACTGAAGTAAATTATTTATCACAATGAACATTCGTTCCGCTTTGTTCCTCTGAGTCCGAGGAATCCGCAGCATTTCTTTGTTTTGACTGCATCGCAGTTTAGGGGTTTTTCTTTTTCTTTTTTTTTTTTTCGCTTTTTAATTTCTACCCCAGGACTCTGTCCCCCATCTGTGCCTTCAGCCTGTTGCTCGCAGCTCTGCCTGGTTGTACCTATGCGATGCCAAGTCATTTACACTGCAATTAATCATGATTACGCGCACTTGGTCATCCCAGCTGAAGGGTATTCGGGATGCTGGGTGAAAGCTGCTTGCCTCCCCTTTAGTTGCAGACGCTTCCTGCATTCACTGATTCACTTAGCCACTCTTCTGCACTTTAAATGGCTTTTCCAGCTAAGCGTTTTTAGTGTTTATCTTTCATGAAACTTGGAATATTTGTCCTTAAATACAAATTACTTGGGACGAGGCTGCTTATTCCAAGTTCTTTAAGTTTATCGGAGACTCCAAAGAACAAATCAATATCTAAACTAAAAATCATTTATCACCTGCCTGCTGGGCACCCTGTCGCAGGCCCAGAAGAAGTCCGTTCTCTGGCATATAAATTATATCAAAGTCCAATGAATCATGCAATAATAGATAAATAAATAAATCAGAGTCTTGTCCTCGAAACAGCTGCCGGCTGGCTCTCGTACACCAAGCACGTATGTGCACACCCCCCTTACATACACCCCCACACCCCACACACACCCCACGCACACCATATGCATGTGCTTATGTGACACTTGAAGCCCAGTCTCTCTCTCTGTGTGTGCGTGGGGGAGGCCCCAGCAGGGCCTAATTAGATTACATGCAAATTAAATGCAGCAAAGAGCAGCAGGTACACACGATTTACATGGAACTTGCTGACAGGATACAGGGGAATCGAGGGGATAAGAGGGCGACTGATGGTTACAGGAAGGTCTAGGGAGGTCTGAGGAGGTTAGGGGGTGCTAGGGAGGTCGCGAGAGGCACTGGAAGGTAATGTAAGATGCTGGGAAATACAGGGAGCTCCTGGAGGTTACTAGGAGCTTCTGGGGGGTACTAGGAGCTTCTGGGGGGTACTAGACGCTCCTGAGAGGTACAGGGTGTTACTGGGAAGTACAGGGAGCTGATGGAAGCTACAGGGTGTTTCTGGGAGGTACAGAAAGCTCGTGGGAGCTATAGAGAGCTCCTGGGAGGTACAGAGAGTTCTTAGGAGGTACAGAGAGCTCCTGGGAGGTACAGAGAACTCCTGGGAGGTACAGAGCACTCCTGGGAGGTACAGGAGGAGGTACAGAGAGCTTATGGGAAGTACAGAGAGCTCCTGGGAGGTACTGAAGGAGGTACAGCTCCCTGACCTTATGTACTCTCATCACACCTGCTGCTCGTTTGGCCGCTGGCAATTGTTTATTTACCTTATATCCTTGTGGGAGCACCCTGTTGCTTTCCATTCGAGGTGACAGGAATCGATCATCTTCACACTTCACTTGAAAAAAATATAGCAAAAAAAAAGAGACTGACTACTAACAAATAATTGAGGATTAGCCTGCAGGCTTCACTCGAATCGAAGGCCTGGACAGCAGACTGCAGTATTGAGTACAGAGTACAGTTCCAGTTCCAGCAGGACACTAGACTGACTGCCTTGGGACGCGGCAGTTGCACGACTGAACCTTGGCACGTTGCAACGTAGACAACGCAGACTCGTCGTCGTGGCTGGCACGAATCGCGAGGATGCCGGGATGCTGGGTTCGATGGATGCTCTGACTCTGACTCCAGCATCCTGCTCCTGCTCCTGCTCCTGCTCCCAATGGGCCTGCAAATCGCGCAACAGGCAGCCGAGGATGCAGCAGCAGCAGCGCTGCTAGTGTCGCAGCTGCAGGACCTCCTTCTGTCTCTGTGCTGGTATGCCAAGTCGTTGTGTGTGTGTTTGCTCACTGGGTGTGTGAATAAAAACAAAGGCCAGGGCAAGGAAAAGCGAGAAAAATGTGAAAAAAAGTGTGGAAAGACTTGCGAAAAAATACGAAGACACGGCGACACACCCAAGGATATAAACAAAGATCTGTCTGAGTAGAAAAATGGCGGAAAATGAATGTCAGTTGAGCAATTAAGGCAGTCGACATGTATTATATACAAAATATATTTATATCTGTGAGATATTCTAGGGGAAAATCAGAAATGCTGCTTTAATTGCCACAGCCCATGTCAGCATCAGGCGGAGGCTGGAGAGTAGGAGTCTGCGGTGGCGGTGTCGTTGCTGGTTCCAAAATGCAGTTGCCCCATTCAGATGGAGGTGATGGAGGTGTCGGAGGTGGCGGTGTGGTCAGTGTCAGCCTGTTGCTGCGCTTCGTTGCCATCAACTGCAGGCAGGAGTCGTGTGTGCAACAGGCAGGACGACAGGCACACACATGCGCAGGCATGCCGCCCACAACCAGCACGAACACCCACACAGAAACGACACATCCGCTTCCGCAACAGGCGGCGGAATTCCTTGATGGGGACTGGAGACTGGGGACTGGAGCCTGCCGCCTCCTAATGCAAATGAAAGGATGCACTGCCACCCCCCGGGACACCACCTGTGCCAGCCGGGGGGATAATCCGATCCAATCCGCCTACCATCCTTGGATCCTGGTCCTGTCCTGCTTGTACTGCCTGTCCTCAGTGTCCTATTTACTTTTACCTAGGACACGCAGATTTGCAATGGCCAACACCTAGTGGTAGTGGTTATTCCCAAGCCGTAGATTGCCGCCACAGGGCGCTGTCTCCGCTGGAGCCAGTCTCTGGCCGCCTGCCTCAGCGGAGTTTACACAACTTTGGCCAGCGGAGCATAGCCCTGTGACAAACTGATTATTGCCTTTGGAGTTGGAGATGGAGACGGGAGACGGGAGCCTGAGGTGTGGGAGCTGTGGAAGTGCAGCCTGTTGCTATCCGGCAACACGACTCCACACATACAAAAGCAACTTGCTCACCCACACAGCTGCACCGGGACACACATACCACTAAGCCGGCTCACGCATACAGAGGAACCGAACCCCAGAGCTAAGCTCTCAACTGTTGCTCCTCGCTCTCTAGCAACAGGTACTGCTGCCGAGAGGCTGTAGGAAGAACCTACATCGGGGGCAGGAGAGGTGAATCCATCCTGGTCATGCGCAAAGGATATGCGACGAGCCAGGAACGAGGTTCTCCGATGGCCTTAGAAGTGCACGAAACCAACTGCAGTCCTTGTCGCACCTATCAGCAGCCCGCAGGAGATGGTGATGAAGCTGAAGCTGAAGCTGGTGCTGGTGCTGGAGGGGAAGCAACCTCAGCATGGGCGTGGAGACAACACCGCCGCCGTCCATATGTGGGCTGTAGGATGAGCCCCTGAGCGGTGCGCCTCTGTCCTGGAACCTCCGTTCGATGAGGAGTCGGAGGAGCAGCAGCGAATGCCATTACCGTAGTTTTATGATGTGCGGTCGTGCGAATGAATGCCACCCTCAGAGCCTCGCGTTTTCCGTTTCCCGCCAGGCGGCTCCTGCCTGCATCCCCCCATCACCCAATCCCCCATCCGGCACCTACTTACGCCAGCGGAGATTGCACTCCTAAATGCCACATTTGTCGCTGGCCAAGCCGTTAATTGGCCCGCTTAATTGCTCAGCGTATAGTAGGCCTGCCTGGCCCAATGCGTACGTTAAATATTAAACAAGTGCAGGTGGGGCTCAGAGATCGAAGCTTCAATATATTGCGGGAATTGATAACCTATTATTATTATTTTGATTGTAGTAACTAATACAATTGCTCATTAGAATCCGTTAAGCTAGAGCAACTAAGGCCTTCAGGCTAAGTTTATAACTTATAAAACAGGAAAATATGCAAATTACAAGGTCTCTAGATAAGAACTTTATTTATTTAAATATGGTTAATATTGTGCAGGTGAATCCAGGAATCGTATCTACTAAATCTATTTTAATTAATTTATATTTTACATAATGAATAACTTATAAAATAGGAAAATATGCAAACTCTAAAGTCTACTGACAAGAACTTTATTCATAATATTTTGCTATTCATAATAATTTACTATTCATAATAATTCACTTTTAATATTATTATTATTTTAAATATTTTTGACTTGATGAACATATGAGAGGCTATTTGTATACCCTTCCAGGGAGGGTATTCAAATTTTAGTAAGAAGCCTGTAATGCAATGAAGAAGTCATGTCCGACCCTATAAATCATATATATTCTTGATCAGGCGATCGTCAGGCGAGTCGATCTGGATGTGTCTGGTACAATTTCAAAATTTTAATTTTTTTTTTTTTTCGATTTCATTGTTAAAATTGTTTAAGAAAATAATAATAATTTCAAAATAATTAATGCAGTTTTATTAATTAATATGTTTTTAGCTTAGTTATTATATTTTTAAGCTTTAATATTTCTCATAAAAATTATGGATAGATATTTAAATTTTAAATGTTATAATATCAGTCAGAAGCACAAAGCACAGTGAAGGAGTAATTTCCGACCCTAAATCATATATATTCTTGATCAGCATTAACAGCCGAATCAATCTAGCCGTGTCTCCCGGAATAAAAAAATTAAAATTTTTTTTTCAATTTTTTAACAACAATTGTACAAATTAAACAACAAAAAATAAAAAAAAATTAATTTAAAAATAAATAGAAATTTAGTATGCAGTTTTATTAGCCTTGTAAAAACAAATTCAGAACAGTTTTCCAATTTAAAATTAATGCTTTTTTATATTAGTTTTTGTTATTTTACTTTTACACTTTACACAAAATGGATATCGATAAATATCGATTTAAAGTTTCTAGAATGCGGAAATTTGAGATCGATTTTAAATGACTAAAAAGAAATTAAAAGTTAAAAATATAAAAATAGAAATTATACAATAGAAGATTATTCACCCAATTTTAATATAAATAAAATAAAGCCTTTTAGCTAAAGCCCTTTCACAGAATAATTGTTAAAATAAATGGCCTGAATTTGAATAAATACTAAGCGTATTGTAATGACCATTTATTTTGCTTATAAATATTTTAATTTCAAGATAAAACCTGCTCTTTGTTGGGCCATAATGGGGTTCCTGAGATCCTGGCAGGTCTGTGGTGCGTTGTGCCGAGCTAGAACTTTATTGAATTGCTGGCATTACGGCTTTTATTGTTCTTGCTCTTGTTCCTGTTCGATGTTGATACCGAGATGTTACTGCTCCCGGCTCCTGTTCCTGCTGCTGCTCCCTGATACCTGCTCCCTGCTCCAGCTCCCTGCTCCTGCTCTCTGCTCCCTGCTCTTGCTCCCTGCTCCCTGTACTCCGAGATACCTGCTCCCTGCTCCTGCAGTTGTCACAGACAGCGAAGCGACAGCGGAAGTGCATCCGGTTGAAGGCAAACAAAATGCGATGCACACGCACATTCCCATGGAGCGGAGGAGCAGCAACAATGGGCAGAGCCAATCGGTTGCTTCAAAGGTTTGGCTTTTTGGCATTGGCCAAGGGTACGTTCTCCGCATTCCGGCACCGAGTTAGTTTCAAGTTCCACGGGATCTGTAAGGAGCAGTTGGGGGGAGGGGAAACCACAGGACCACTGGCCTTTGGTGGAGCTGGCGGCTGTTGTAACTGTGACGCTCCAGCAAGTGAGAGGCATACAGGAGACAGGGAACAGGGGGATTGCAGGACATGGGACTGCAGGACAGCCCGATGCGATGCTTTTGACAAAAGTTGCATAAATTAACGTTAAAAGCAAACGTTGTTGAAGTTCCTGCCTCTTTTACTTTGTTAGCAAGCGAGTCACCGCCTCTTGCCCAGGACAGCACAGCACCGGACAGGACAGGACAGCACAGGATGGGACAAGAGAGGACATGCAATAAAGTCATCAAGTGATGCCACTGATGTCCGCGATTCCCATCCGCTGCTGTACTGTCAATAGCCTTTGGCAGCTTGCGCCTCATTGCGTTTTGCATACAACATTTTTTTGAGCAAAATTACAAGGTTTTTTTGTTTGATATTTTTGCTAGGGAGACAGGAGCAGGAGCAGCGGCAGGATAATTTGATTTGGAGTGGACACGCAACATTAAAGTTGTCAAAGCGAAACATGTCCTGTAATATGCATATATGATATGTGATGTATGATATATGTAAGCTGGAATTGAATAAATTAAGCTAAGCTTAGAGTAAAGCCAGCCTTTAAAACGCTGCCTCACAGTGCAGCACACAAGACCTGCTTTGTCCCCATGTCCCTAAGCCAAAGGGTTGGCTTGGGTTCAATTCGTGCTCCTGCTCCTGTTTCTGCTCGTGCTGCTTTTGCTGCTCCATGCAAAAAACGTGGCGCTCAAAATCTAAATACAGAAATTAATGAATTATGAGTAAAGGGATTTGTTTCGCTCTTGTGAATCTCAGGAGGCGACGACACCTTTGGACACAGGACACACAGGGACCCATCGTTGACAAAAGCCTGGCAAAGGCAGAAGCAAGAATGGTTTCCTGCTGTGTGTCTCCCTGTCCCTCGTTCCCTTAACCCGTCCGTGTCCATGTCCGTGTCCCTGCTTACTTGAGTGGAACACAGGACATAAATAGTAACCCGTGTGTGTGTGTGTGTGTTTGTAGGTTTTTAATCGCTTTGATCTTTATATTCCCATTTAGTAATTAATTAACCGAAAGGTTCCCCGTGCATTCAGGCACTAAATATGCATTCCAAAATCTCTGGCACATGCCGAAATGGCGCACCGCCACTCGCCTATTTTCCGATTAATTAGTTTTGCTGTCCACCCTTAAAGGTGGTTAAATCCTAAGCGGGTAAAGGTATGTAGAACAGGAACAAGAACTGGTTTTTCCAGCAGCCTGCAGATCCTCCCGGAGGCTAATGAGGACCCCTGGCAAGATCATGGGGATTATCAGGAGGAAGAAACAGCAGCAGTTGGACTCCGGCTCTCTTCATTCGTTGCCTGCTAATTTATTATTGGCACTATTATGGCCTGCTGCTGCTGCTGCCTCATCAATGCCCAGCCAACACAACAGGAAGCCACTGGACAAAGGACAATGGACAACGGACAACGGACAACGGACAACGGACAGCGGACAGCGGACAACGGACAACGACACGTATGCTATCATCGCCATCGCTTGTGTTGTTTAATTAAATTTCTGAAATTAAAATGTTTTGTTTATATAAATTGAAAAATACAGACAGAGCACCGAACACCGAACGGAACTGCACAATGCGCTTCAAGAAGAAACGAAAAAAAATGTACCAGTGGGTTTGCATTCTGCCCCAGTCGAAGTCTGGACACTCTTTCCAGCTTTCCTGCTGTAATATATAGAACTCTGCCGCTGGTAAGGGCAGCCCAAGTCGGTGCCCAAAGCAGAGGGGAAGGAAAGCCTTTATTGTCCTGGGCTCAACTAGAGTCCCTTCCCCCGCTATCCAAGAGCTCGTCCAGGTTTTTTGTTTTTTTTTTTTTCAATTGGGCCACAAGTCAGTCATCCAGTCCGGTCGCATCCATTCACAGGACTCCCAGGACCCCGCACATAGCTGCAGGTGTCCGCCTACGATTGCCCATATCTGTGCCTGCTACCAGTCAGTCACTCAGTGCCACCTGTGCCCACCTGTGCCCACCTATGTGCCGCCATGTGTGGCACGAGTGTTGCTCTCTCCGTGTGTGTGTGTGTGTGTGTGTGTTTACACAACAACAGTCGCTGTCGCTGTCGCTGGCTTTTCAATTTGATTCATTTCATTTCAATTCTGTTTTCTTTGCATTGTTCAAAAATGCGCCGGGAGCGATCAAAACTGAACTCTCTGGGTGTCCTCGTCATCGTCCATATTTAGTGGGGTAACCTTAAAAAGAGGGGAGTGGAGCAGGAAGAGTGGAGAAAGGAGATTCAGGAGGGAATCAGAAGGGCAAAGCCAGGACCAAGAAGAGTGTGTCAGTCAGCAGATGAATAATAAATATATGACGCTCCTTGGGCTTTATTTAAGTAGTAGTAATTGTGCTCTTAATAAGAGAAAGAAAGAACACCAGCTATTATTAATCGATTTAAAATCGATATATTTGAATACACAAATTATCGGAAAATTGCATACTTTTATAGTTTTAATAAAAATATTTACATATACACCAGCAATATTAATCGATTTAAAATTATCGATAAAAGGTTTGCTTTTATAGTATTACAAAATATATTTATATATTTTTTATAAATACATTTTAGAAAATATCGAAAATGTAGCGTTTTTTAATCCATTTATCGCACACGTTTAGCTAAGTATTAATATTTGTTTCCCATTCGCATTATACTCCTTCAATTAAATATTTTTTTAAAGTGTAAAATTAAATGATTGAATGCTGATATTAATTTATTAATCAATTACAGGTTGAAGGACCTTGACGAAATACCTCACAAAGGCGGAGGTCTTGAAATATGGATCTTTCCAACATTTGGTAAGTTTTTACCCTGCCTCTTCACATAAATATTTTTTAAACTACAAATTTATTTATTACAATTAAAACATCCCTCAAAATAAATCCAGTAAGTCCCTGAAAAGTCTCCAATTAGGACTTCAAACCATACGGAATCCTATTAAAAATCTCTATAATAGCCACTCCTTTTAAGCCCTTTCAACTCTCAACTAGTCCGATGTCCCCTTTCATTCTTTTACACTTGGTCTTAGTCTAGCTTAGATTGGGAGCCTGGCTGGCATTGTTTATACAAAAAAAGGATATAAAAGCCAAGTTGTACAGGATCTGAGCTAGGACTTAGTCCTGCTAGCAGCTCCTGCTCTCTCCCGGCCGCGTGCCCAATGAAATGCGAGCGAAAGCGAAAGAGCCAATTTATGGCATCATAAATCAAGAGCAATATTGTCATATTCTAGCATTTTCCGGTAACCTTTGGCCGCTCCTTCGGCAACTCTCTCTTTTGTGGCCCCCCAGCAGCATCGAAGGGAAGTTAAAGCCAGAGGTCATCTTGAGCTAAGTGCATGTAACAATTTGCTTCCGGCTTGGCTGCAGGAAAATGGATATTTCAAGGGAAGACTTCCAGGTATTCGGTTGCACATTTCCATGGCCCCCCGCCACAGGTGGGTTAGCTTGCAGACGCGATCCATCAATCCCTGGTCCAGGTTCAGGCTTGGACCATGTCTCCATGTGAGGCTGTTGCCATCTCTGGTTACCATTTCCTCCTTCTCACATGGTCAAAGTCGAGCTGGGGATGTAAAGAGAGAGAGAGGAAAAGTCTGATGTGATATATCGTTATCGATGGTATATTGAAAATATCTCAAACTTTGATATATCTAATTTTATAATATCGAAAAATATCGCATTTGTCGTAGAAATACTAATATTATCAGCAAAGGATGTTTATCGAATTGAAAAGTCAGACTCTTCATATTAATAAAAAACATTAAGCTTAATAACACATTGAAAATGTTAGCATTCAGATATCATCTTCATAAAAATATCGACAAAAATCGAAAGATATCGATATTTATACCAAGGGATGTGTGCCACGAAGATTAGGGTGATATTATTCATTAAAAAAATTTAACACGCTCTATGAGTATATAATATCAAAAATATTGTAAACTTTAATATATAGAAGGCTTAAGGTTTATATTTAAGGTTTAAATTACTCGCTAAGAATGGTATATCGAGACGAATAGTTCGATACAGTATATCCACAAACAATATCGTGATCAATATAATATAGAAAATATTTTAAACTTTAATACATCGAATTTTTGAATACCCATAAATATCAAATTTAACATAAAACTAATGATATTATCGAAAAATTTTATTAAAATTATGTGTTTAATTTACCGATTGTATTGTTCCAATATATCGCACAGAGTATCTAATTTATTGCAAATAAAATAGTTTGGAAAATGATAATATCGATTAATAATCGGTTTTTACTTTACATATCGAAAAAGTATCAATATATCGATCATTTCTGTCATCCTTAAGGCCAAGTGACCACTGAAAGCATTTTTTTCCTTGTGCATAATTGACACGAAGAAGGCGGCCTCCAAAGAGCCTCGGCTGGGTGGGCTGGAACTGCGGGGGAGTCCTCTCCTGTGAGGCTCATTTGACGCCTGAATGCCTCAATATGTGGCCTAACAAGTGGCCACTGATGGCTGAGCAAGGACTTCATGCATAAAACGGGGTGACAACAACACACAGGCCCCGACATCACAACAAATGAATTTTCGATACCTGACTAAGCACAACTCATTTGCTCATTTCGATCGGCGGTGGTGATGGTGGTGGTGGTGGTTAGATCCTGGCCGCAGGATGCGACCACACCGATTACTGGCTCAGCTCCTGGGTTGTGTTGAACCCTTGAAGGGGAAATGAAACGAAAATGAAGCGAGAAAGCAAGGGAAATACGATTTATTAGCAAAACTTAACTAAGCCAAAAACCCAAAAACCGTTTGATGACAGCACCAAGGACAGCCGGCAGGCGGCAGGCGGCAGGCGGCAGGACAGTTGCCAAACATCCTCGAAACTAAACAAATAAGTGGAAAGCAGCACAGTAACCCAAGACAGGGGACTCGCTTTTGGCTACTAATCAACCCTTGTCAGTCAATCATGAAGCCGGTCGTAGCTACTACTACATATTTGTTTGCCTTGTGAGCCGTTTTCAATGAACTGCAAAATATCTAATTCACCTCGATTTATCCAATTTCGTGAGGGAAGTCGAAGCCTCTCCCTCACTCCTTGGGACATGCAAAAGCGAAAAGTATTTAATACCCATTGATCGCTGTCATGTCCAAGATTCCCTCATCTCTCTCTATATCTCCTCTCTGGATAAAATGAGGATGATGAGGATGGAGAAGCGTGTTCAATTGCCGGGAAACTCTTCGGTTTCCGACTCACTGCTGTCCAAACACACAGCAGGCAGGGAGCCAGGAGGAGCCACACATCAACCTTGATTGGATGTAACCAGAGAGTGATGGTAGACAAACTTGTAGACACGTCACTGAAATCGCATTTGAATTGGGATGAAGAGATGCCTCAGCACAATGCCCGAGAGTGAGACCTATCCTCATATATGCTTCCTGTTCCTTGGGGGAGGACAAGCTGACCAGTCAGTCCAGTTTTGGGATGAAGGTCCAGCGCCCTAAATTTCCGCTCTTTTAAATCCATTCGATGTGGTCCACATCCTGCGCCTCCTTCTGGGGAGGATGCCAATCCAATGCTTCCAGCATGCAGATAAGCTGTCCGCATACACGCGTTAATTCCGTTATACAAATGTCACTCGCCAAACAAGTTGTCCACATCGCATCACAAATCTCCGACTCGGACTGGGACTCGTCCGGCGGCCATCAAATGCCTGTCAATCAGCGGGACAGACAATGCAATCACGTTCAAGTAACTGCCACTGAACGCAGCCTCCTTAAATTCAATTATCAAGCAAAAAAGAAACGGAGAAAAATAAAAATAAAAAGCAGGCAGAGACAGAGTCCTTCTAACGAGACCACCGCAAAGCTGCAATCACTAGGCTTTGGTTTTAAATATGGAGCAGTTTCTAACCTGCTTTATATAACATCTTGTTGGTAGGTAATATTTGAACACAAGCACATAAGGATTTTTCTAATTCAAATAGAAAATGTTTTAAAGAACCCAAATATGTCTATGAAGATTCTAATTCAAAATATAAATTTAGACATATTTATTAAGTTAAATATTGAGTCAAATGTAATTTTCAATATAAAATAAACCATAAATATTTTTCAAAAAGTTGAAAGGACCAAAGAAACCTAAATAAATATTTATGAATTATTTATTTATGAATGGCAGTTGCTTAGAATTCAAATAGGTGCATTTTTGTTTTGGTTATATCTTTATAATCTTTAAGTTTTCTATAAAATAATATATTTATATAATATTTAGATATTTAACTCCGAGATCCCGCATATTTTGAAGTCTTGTTTGAGGCATAGAAGGGAGTAAAACTTAAAGCTTTTAAAAAGGCTCATTAAGTATATTCGGGTTCGTAAATATATTTCTAATAATAATTAATTAAAAACGTACATTTATTATTATATATTTTATGAACAGCATTTAAAATATTAATAAATTTATGCAAAATTTTAAAAATAAGTATACGAATGCTATTAATTTTTCTTGAAATTTATAAAGGTTTTGGATTGTTGAAATATGTGCAGATTTATTAATCTAATAAAAACGTATACTGAAATGAATGCTTTTTTGGCTTAGCTAAGCCTCCTTCAAACTTTAATTTCCCCAAAATAATTTTGCAGTGTACAAAATACTCTTTAAATATGTTTTTTTTTTAAATATTTATTTATTTTTTTCAAACAGACAAATGTTTTTAACCAAACTTTATATAACTAAAGCTGCATTTGAGAGACAAGTTGGATACCTAAGCTCCTTGGTCCTTGAGCTTGCGAGCCGCCAAGGATCTTAATCAAACCTTAGTTATTTGTCACCTCAGCAAAGGTTCTAGGTCTGGTAATAATATACAAAATACGTTTTCAGCTTTTAACTACAACTTTTAGCTAGGACATGTATCCTTTTGCTGAAGCTTGGTGGCCTTACCTGATTTGCGCATGTCCTGCGAACCTTCCAAGGCCAACAAAGTTTCTGAAGCTCAACAAAAGTTTCAGAAGCTCAACCACTTGGTTAGTGAACTTGATTGTTCGGTGAGTTCCTGATTTTCCGCACCTTCAGTAAGAACTTCAGATCGAAAAAAAATACATAAACCTTGAGGGAGCTTCTGGGTATTCATCGGGAAAAAGTCCTTAATTATTTTGATGTCAAGTTGTCGGGTTTTTCTACTTTTTGAGCTTGGCTTCAGATTTAAGCTAAACAAGTTGCTCAAACTTTTTTGGTAAATGGTTTATTATATTAATAGGATATGGGTTTTGTTTAGTTATATGAGGAAGTTATTATTTATTTATGAAAATACAAGACAAATATTAAATCTAATGTAATAAAATAAAATAATATAATATAATAATACTCATTATATAGAAAATACATCTAAGCCATATAATAAGGCCTTGATTTATTCTATTCATATAAGAAATACCTAAAGTTGTAAGAAGAGCTACAATACAGATCTTAAACTATGGTCTAAATCGACTTGTCTATAGATGACACTGCAGCTTATAATATTATTTGGTATATGTCATAAATTTAAATTCATATTCTTAGTGGTTTCAAGGATTATTTGTGGGATACAATAAATACATATTTATCAAATTTGTCTTAATTTTTCAACTTACATTTGAAGTTAAAATTATTTTCAATATGAGTTCTTTAATTTACATTTCATGTTAATATTATTTTTAAATTCAAAACAAACATGAAAGCTTATAGGATACCAAGAACCTCAAATATTTGCCCTGATATACACATACATTTCTTGTAGACACACCACTCCAGTACAACCTATATTATATATGCAAAATATCAATATATCAAAGAAGACAAGAGGAATGTCTTCTTTTGCCCAAGAAAATGTACAAATTCCGAATGCAAAGCAAATCAAAAGAGGAACTCCTCCTCAGCCAGGACACTGAAGAGCCTGTGTGCTGTGATGATTGTGGCTGGCGGAGTGTGTCACATTTGTGGCAAGTGTGTAAGACTCTGGCCAGGCAAGGCAAACACATGCCACAACAAGGGGAGGAGGCTGCCGATTGAATAACAACAAACAATGGGGGCGGAACACTCGTCACTCCAGCACCTCACCACTTGAGCACTCCAAGACGACACACTCGGCACTGTGAAAACAAAGTAGTGCTTCCCCTTTGGTGATCTCTGGGTGGAGTTGGTGGGGAATCGCATCTTCGCATTGATTCCAGGCAATAAAACTATTCGTAAATCGGCTACCAACTTGGGCATTAGCATAGTCCTAGTCCTCTTTCTAGTCCTCCGGGTCCCCATTCTCAGCCCCCGTGTCCTGGCAGCCTCTTAAGAATTCGATAAGTTTGCAGGTAAAGGTAAAGGTAAAGGTACAGGTAAAGGCAGGTGAGGCAACTTTGCAAAAATTGTGCGCATATTAAAATTCTTGGTGAAAGCTTTTGACATAAATTAAAACTTTTATCAGGAGCAGGGAGAGGGTATGCCTGTGTTTTCTCTGTTCCTCTTTTTCTTTTCATTTTTTGACATTTTTTTATTATCAGCTAAGACAAACTGCTGCAAGTCTGAACATGTGTGTGCTTGCCTATTGTCGCTTTGATTCTGTAAGAAGCTAATTGATTGAAGCTTCGGGTTCTCCTTCTACTACGCTGCTCCTCGCGAGACTGACACATCGATGGCTGATTTTGCAAACTTTTTTAATTAATTTCGTGGATGGGAGATGGGAAAGGGCAGCCGAATTTCCATGGAAAACTTTGCCAAAGGCATACGCATAGATGATGGGAGGTTAGCAGGGAACTGGAAATGAGACTGGGTAGCATTAAAAATGAATTTCACTTCATTGCTGCGCTGCTGGCTCAAAGACAACATTTTTGGGCGTTAAAATTATTTATGGGCTTACTGTGCGTAACGTGTCGATGTCGCTGGCGTCCGTCTTCGTATCCTGGCTAAGGAGGAGGAGGCGTCGCTGTCGCTGTCGCTGACGCTGTCCTACGTGATTGTCGGTACGACTGATTTTTGTGCCTGTGACAAAACTTTTTCAATAATGTATAAATCAAACTGTCATAAAGTCGCAGGATCGCATCGCAGTAGCGCAGCAGAGCAGCAGAGCAGATTGCGAAATCGCCAGGACACCCACACGATTTGTTGTCTTATCCTCACGCCCGCTCTCTCCTGCGCTCTTTCTCTCTCCTGCGTTCTCTCTCCCCCACTCCTCTCTCTCTCTCCCTCTCACTCCCTCTGTTAAACGTCAAAAATGCCTTTTTTTCGGGTGACATTTTCTTAGACAATTTAAGTTGCCATTGTGTCGCCCTTGCCCTGATGTGCATTTAATATGTGTCCCCCTTCCGAATCCCCTTCCTACCTGAGTGTATGTGTGTGTGAGTGGGCGTTCAGAGACAGACAACCTTTGGACCATTCCTAACCACCCCCGCAGATGTTACCTGTCTTCTGTGCCCGCCCCAAGGTGAGCGTAAGCGTTTTTCACATTCATGGAAATATGTCACAAAATTTATTGCAAAATAATTTCGCCCGGTTTGCCTTTTGTGTGTCGTAATTCTTTGGTTCCTGCTCGCCACTCGCTGGTAGCCTCTCACTCGCTGCTAGTCACTCGCTACTTAGGACACAGGATAAAAGTAGGTTTGTGTGTGTGCCAGGCCCTCATAGAGCTCTTGCTCCCCTGCTGCACATATTAAAATATTAAAAATTCCTTTTATATACTTCCACAAAAAAAATGTGTCCTTTTTCAGCTTGAAACTTTTTTTGCCTGATTTCTGGCAAGTACAAAAATCGTTCAAGTTTAAGCATAACTTGGCTTAAACTCAACCGATTTCGGTCTGGTTTGGTTTTTTCTTCCTGGATTTTATAGGAGAACGTTTCTGCATTCAAAACTAGACTTACAATTTTTGTCCAATTTTTGACGATTTATATTTTTTATCAGAAAATGGGTCACTTTTTTGGCTACAAATCGATAACATTTTAAATGATATTTTGATCATAACTTGCCTTAAACTCAACCGATTTCGGTGTGGTTTTGGGTTTTCTTCCTGGATTTTATAGGAGAACGTTTCTGTATTCAAAACTAGATTTATAAATTTTGTTAAATTTTTGACGATTTGGACGAAACGAAAAACGATCTTACATAATGTTAGTTAACAGAGAATCGATGAGTATGTTATTAGCGGTTCGGTAAGCTCGGTTAGTTAACAGGCGCCGCTTCCAGCGACTGGAATGAGAGTGGGAAAGCGAGTGGGAATTGGGAATGGAGCTGCCGCCAACCAATTTAAGTTGCGGTGCAATTAAATATCGGAAAAGAGGAGAGTAAGCAAATGTTTGTGTTTGTGCGTATTTCGCTTCGTTTGAATGCGGAATATTTTTGTAACAACTACAAACAGTCGTTACATGCTTACATATGTATACATATAAATGGAAAAATGCAAATACAATAAAAAGCAGCAGCAACAAAAATGCCGTCAAAAGCGTGCCAATACATGCATGTCTCTCTGTCTGGCAACACTGCCAGCAATGCTGTGGGTGAAAGAAGAAGCAGCAGCAGCAGGGAGAGCAAAAAGCGAACAGAAAGCAGGGGAGAGAGGAGAATCGGAGGAGAGAGAACAGAGCTGGAGTGGTGATGGAGGAGCTGGAGGAGGAGAACGCGGCGACTGGCAAAGACTGGGGGCTTTGGTCCCAACTCTGATTGATCCTGCATGTGCGTGTTTAAACAAAAATCCCGCTATGTAAATCGGCAAACATGCACACGCAACAACTCGGCCACCCCGCGCTCCTTCGCCCGCGAGGTCTCATTTACAAAGTGTTTTTCGCAGCGGCGACACGATGCCCCCAGTTCCCATTACCCAGTTCCCAGTTTTCCAGTTGCCAGTCCCCAGTGTCCATTCCGTGTTTGCAAATGTTTTAATTGAATTCGAGTGGGGCCAATTCAATGCAGCCGCCGCCGATGCACTAAATGTTTAATCGAGCTGATAATTACCCGACCTTGTCCAGGAATGGCGACGAAACAACATGACCCTGGGTTCCAGACCTGCTACAGTACCCCCCCTCTTACCCCGTCCCGGTTGAGTATCGATGATGACCCCCAGCCAGCCCAGTGAGCGGAAACTCCTGCTACCCGAGCCGAGTCAACGCCTTCGAAGCGTTTTTCCCAATGATTTATGAACTAATTTAGCGGCAATATTATTTATGCCAGGCCCCCAGACTGCAGCAGGAGGAGGAGGAGGAGCAGGAGGAGCACCGGAGGCCAGTCTGTCCGGCCAGGATAATGCTCGAAAATGCTGCCACAATGTTAAACGCGTCGGCCAAGGACCAAGAACCGAACATTGAAGACGGCATCGACTGCAGCAGACACAACAAAGTAAGCCTTTGGAGGAGGAGATCAGGAGAAGGAGCACAAGGAGGAGCAGGAAGGAGGAGCAAGAGGAAGAGCAAGAGGAGGAGCAAGAGGAGCAAGAAGAGCAGCTAAAGGAGCAGCTAAAGGAGCGGCAAAAGGAGCACCAAGAGGAGCCACTACCAGCAACAATGGGTAAGTCGAGAACTTTAAGAAATTTACACCATCAGCAGATAAGAGTCATGCCCAGTAGGCGCCGCCGCCAGATCACGAAGCAAGGCAGCAGGATGCACCACCGGAAGGGTGGTGTAGTCTGGCTTGGGTACGGGTTCAGGTTCGGGGTTTGCTCCTCTTCGATGGCAAGAAGTTCCAACTAAGCCAAGGAAATTTTGTGCAGCGCCGGCACTTTTTCCTGCGCCTGTGTTTGCAGCAAACAATCTGTTTCCCGGCATCAACTTTGCTAGAAAAATTGAAACAAGCTGAACACCAGGCCAGGAAAGGCCAAGTCAAGGCAGGGCAGGGCCAAGCCCAAACCCAGGCCAGGCAGTCAGCTAGAACAGAGGAATATCAGCGTGGCCTGTCAGGATGCAGGGTGCAGTGGGGTGCATCAGGCGCGGGGAGGCGGCTCCAACTTGTGGCTGGGGCATGTATCATATTTAGACACGGGAAAGACAGAAATATAAACTTATAAAGACCAGGAAGGGGGCCGAATCCCGCTGAATGTCGCCTCCCTCCCCACACAAAATATGTACTTGGAGTTGCAGAGGCAAGCACAAAAACCATATTTGGCAACTGCCAGTTGAGGAGCAGCAGTTGAAAGGACTTTACAGCGCGCCCAACTGATGAATTATGGCCAAAGTTATCGGCTGAGGTCGGTAGAGGAGGAGGAGTGGCTCTCCTTGTAGGCCGCGCCGCTTTTTGCAATGTTTTGCTACACTGCGTGGCAACTACTGATAATAAGATATACTTGCCATTCGGACAGGCCCGGGCCAACCGTCGGAAGTCTACTAAATAACAAGTTGTAGGGCCAGCAGCGTGTGCTGGCAGCACAAAAAGAGTGGGAAAAAAATAATAAAAAAAGCAACTTAAATAAGTTTAATTGTACGAGACGGAAGTCGAAACTTTGCCATTTGGCTTGGTTGACTTCAGTTCAGTGGGCCGTAATTCTCTTTCGTCTTCCCGCTTGCATCTTCCTTTTGTCTCCAGTCGGGACCTTCCAAGGTTCTCATACTTCAAGTGCAGCCTGATAATGGGCAAGCAGCTTTCTTTGATTCCTCTAGAAAGTTACTATTGCACCAATTATAACCCTCTTCCGGGGAGTTGAGAGCCTTTAAGGCAGTCTTTTGATATGCCATGCTTTGCCTGCCATGTACTAGCATTACCGAGAGTGAGAGTATATCTTGAGCGGGAGAGAGATAGAGAGCTGGGGGAGTCTATCATTTATTGCCTGCCATGTACAAGCATTAGCGAGCGTATAAGTATATCTTGAGATAGAGAAAGAAAGCGAGAGAGAGGGAGAGAGGACGAGAGAGGGAGAGATAGAGAGAGAGAGAGAGATTGGGAGGGAGAGAGAGAAAGAGCTAAGAGAGTCTATAATCTCTACACATGTGCGATATGAGCTTTGCTTTAAGTTTCTCTTTTCAAGAGTGGACCCCATCTTTCTCTCTGATCGCCTTTTGTTTCACGGTTGTTATATACTCTTTGCCTGCCATGTACAAGCACTATCGAGCGTGAGAGTATATCTTGAGATAGAGGAAGAGAGAGAGAAAGCTGAGTGAGCTTAGCAGTTGTTCTCTTCAAGAGTTCGAGAGAGGTCGTTCCTTTTAGTTTCTCTCTCAAGGAGCTCTATGAACAACAGCAGATGTTTTGTACAAATTATTATTATTTCGTTACAAATTATCTGTAACAAGGCCCTTGTAATAATAAGCGTAACAAGTTTATTTCTGCTTCCTGTTCAGGCAATTAAATATGGCAATGAAAATTGAATTGAATTGAATTCTAGTAGCAAAAAGAACCCCTAAAAACTGCACTCACCGGTGGTGTGGCCTGCCCATTGCCAAACAGAGGTTGGCCAACGATTAGCCAAAGGGAGAAACAAAACAAAAAAAAAATTCAAAAAAAAAGAAGAGGACCTAAAAGCGAGCCCCTAATAGGATTTTATTTCGCTGATCCCTGCCACCGCTCTGCTGTCCTGCCACCGAGTGGGAATCACGGCCGCCTGCCGATGATTGCCGTCAATTGAATGCCAATTGTTTTTCTTGCCCCGGCGCTTTTTCTTTTGATACATTTTTGGGCCACGTTTAGTTTAGCATTGCAAACGTTCGGTGTTCGCTTTGGTTCGCTGTGAGTGTGTAAAATCAAACGGCTTTCGGCCAGAGCGCAGATCAAGTTGCCAGCATTGGCATTTTCATTTCAACGGGCGTCCTGTCCTGGGACAAAATGTCTGCAGCTAGAAACCGCCGAGGTGGAGCCGTCGATGGAGGTGTGTAGTGGAGTGGGGAGTGGGGCAGAGGAGGCAATAAGCCGGGCACAGAGAAAGTAGAAAGTCGTGTTCTGGCCAGAGAATGCGCGACTGAAAATCGAAGGAAAAATCTTACAATCTTTTATTGTCTATCAGTGGCACTCTCCCTCCCCCCCAAAGAGGACTCCATCAATTATGACAGTTTGCCCTGAATGCTGTCATGAAAGAGTACACAAACCAATGCAGGCATAATGGATTTGCAGTTTAATTTGTATTCTCCAGCTGCAGATATTCCTTGAGATTCCATCTCTCAATGACCTGAATACTGTCACGAAAGAGTAGTAAACAATGTATGCCACTACAATGGATTTGAATGATTGCTAAACAGAGTTTAATATTTATTTTCCTGTTGGCAGGCCCTCGACTGGGGGTACAGGTGTCCCGAAAGTGCACTTGGACATCAGTTACTGTTTTTTCTTTGGCAGGGATTGCATTTGGCAGGCAGCTCGTCTCCTTTGGCACTTGCATTCCCTTCGATTCGGATTTTGGTTTGCGAATTTCGTACTTTGAATTTGGCAGGAGAAGTGTGGAGGAGAACGAATCGCGGCGCTTGTCTCTAATTTACATAAAATGGCAATGCACAAATGCTGCAAGTGCACAATATATATGAGTACTTTGACCTGAACTGCCACGCATAGACTCCTGCTGTTACTCCTCCTGCTCCTCCTGATCCTCCTGCTCCTCCAACTCCTCCTAATCCTCCTGCTCCTCTTGCTCCTCCTGCTCCTCCTGCTCCTCCAGCTCCTCCTGCTCCTCCTGCCCCTCCTGGTATCTCTCCTAGAGCCATGTCGCCATCTTAGGGTAATTTATACAAGAGGCTAGTGTGAGGCTAAAAGAGAGCCTGGCAACCCCAAAACGAACACCCAACTTCGCTGGCAAAAAGCGCAATGGCAGCTCTGAGAAGGGAAATTGTACTAGGAAATTTGCCGGAAATTAAAACTTGTGCAAAATAAATCGCCAAACCTCGAAATACGGACACACACATACTTACTCAGTAAAACACATTCACACCCAGGAAAAAGGAGAGCAGAGTGGCAGGGACACTGAGAGGAGACTGGGATTGGGACTGGGACACAGACACCGGCTGGCGGAAGATCGATGTACAAACTTGTGTAACCTTAAAGGGTGGCCAATTGGCTAAAACCAGGATTTTGGATTCTCTACTTACACATAATGGCCCCCAAAAATCTGACCTTTGCCACTCCATTGGCCGAGGAGTAGGCCAAGCAGCCAAGCCTCACACCTCCAAGGGGAGCTACCTAAATCAGTGCTTCATTTCGCGCTGGATTTGCCGCTAATGGAGTGACAGTTGGCGAAGAGTTATTAGATTTGCACATGCATACTGCAGGAATGGTTAGAAATTGGCTAGTAAAGTGAGTGAAATGAGTGTGGAAGTGGGAGTTGGGTACGTGATTGCCTGGCCAGAAGCCGCAAAAAATAAAACAGGGCAACAACACGATGGCCACAGTTGAGTGTAAAAGCTAATTTCCTTAATATTCACCAACAATTACATGATAGCTGGGTGAAACACATATTCCCCCCGCTGGATGGCCAACCGAAAGCCATGCCCCGGTACCACCGGATATGGATGTTGTTTTAAAATCATGAAGTTTCATTTCCTTAATTTTCGGGAGCAGAGAGACAGTGATTGAGTGACGACTGGGGACAGGGGACGGAATCTATCTATCAGCTGTGTGTCCACCTGCATGGCTCACAAGCAGTCGGGCAGACAGGAGGCTATCCTGGCAGACAGGAGGCTATCCTGGCATCCAGGGAACTAGGCACACGCCACACAACAGTGTCTGCTGGTTCCGTTCGGTTTGCCTGACAGCTGGTCATAATGCATGTAACCTCCGCGTTTAATCAACTTTAATTAAAATTGCACACAAAACCCCGAAAACGACTTGATAAAATGCCATTAACTGGGAGACTCTACTGATGGCGGTTTTATCGGTTTGATGCGGTGTGGTGCGGCTTCAGTGCAAAGCTTTTAATTGATAAGAGTGCCGCCTGTGTGCGCGATGACTCACCCAGTGACTGTCACTGTGACACTGTGACTCTGACTGTGTGTCCTCCTGCTGAATTACATTCAAAGCACTCTTCCTGCACTGCCTGCTGCTGCTGTCCAGGGCTAGAAGAGATCCCCTTTTTCGGCCAGCAGCACTTTACTTTACGCTTTATGCCACATTATTTTAGGGCTTATGGCCCCCGTTTG
This sequence comes from Drosophila nikananu, assembly GCA_008042635.1. Taxonomy (NCBI): domain Eukaryota; kingdom Metazoa; phylum Arthropoda; class Insecta; order Diptera; family Drosophilidae; genus Drosophila; species Drosophila nikananu. Next base: position 37,754 of record VNJV01011972.1, read on the forward strand.
CAGAGGGAGCAAGCTCTACGAAATTACGCTCATTTCAAAATTGTTATTGAATCTTAGGGGGCAAAGTAAATAATCCTTGTTGAAATGAAGGCGAAATCCCGTTGCGGCCGCAAGTGGCTTCCCAGTGGCAGCAGCAGCCAGGCATTGACTAAACGCTCTGGCATAAGGACTTAACCTCTCCCCTTACACATGCCGCCTTTGGTTGGTGTCTCAAGGAGGAAGCTGGGTGGTCGTGGGGGGGTTCCCTGCCTGGCCTGGCTCCTGGGTGGTCCTGGCTAGCCCTGGGTGGTAGTGACGCCCAACTAAATGCTGCCAAATTATACGCAATCATTTTGAGCTTAACTAAAGTGCGGCAAGTGGGCGGCCAAGGAGCCAGGAGCTGGCTGCCAAGGAGGAGGGAGGTCTGTAGCTGAGGATGAAACTGAAGATGAAACTGAAGCTGGAGGCGGTAGGCGGTAGACGGTAGACGGAAGCCCGAGACGAAGGCTAAAGACGGCGTTCAGCGGTTCAGACAAACAGCGAATTGTTAGTTAGTCGGAATGCCTCAGCTTTTGCCCCCAAAAAATACGATGACAATGTGTCATCGTAAATTGTGCGTCCTGCAAATGGTCACAGTCTCTCTCTCTCTGCGAGAGGGTAGATTTATACCTTCATATTAAACTGGGCCATTGAGTGGGCCCAGAAATGTGGCCAAACCCTGTCCGGTCCTGTTCGGTCCTGTCTGGTCTTGTCCACAGAAAAAATACATGCTTTTAATGGTCGCTCCTCCATGCCACGCACTTGGCCAAGTTTTCTTTTGAACATTAAAAGCAACCGAAGAGTGCATTTTTTGTCGTAAGTCAACATTTGCCTTTGCTTAGAAGCAGCTAAGTGACCGCGTCTAAACAATTTAGTCAAGGGAAAGGATCTTCAAGGAGCTGAACAACGGAAAAGCCATGAATAACAAAGCAATAAAATTGGTTTAATAACAAAAGGAAAGCTAGATGAAATTCAACAGAAATTTGATGGGGAAACTCGTGAGAAATTCATGAGAAATTCGTGAGAAATTCATGAGAAATGTGTTGAAAATGTTGTGGTTTCGTTATGGTGAGTGGTGAGTGTCCTGGGCCCATGTAAAAGTGTGTGCATTTGTGGACATAAAATGCCAGGATTAAATGAGACACTTTGCGTGTGGTTGTGGTGAAAAAAGAAAAGTAGAGCGTAAAAAAGCAAATGCCGCTCAATTTGCTGCACAAACAGAACGCAAATCAAATAAGAGCCCAAGGAGAGCGAGAAAGCGCGACAAAAACTGGAGTAGATCTCAAATGGGGAGGGGAAAGCGGAAAAGCCGGGGAATAGCGCCTCACTGAGACACTGAACCAGCGAGAGGCGTTTTGGGAAATGGAAAATGGGAAATCGGGGTGGCGTCGCCGCCGTCGTCGTCGTCGTCGTCTGCAGTGGTACAATTTATGACAACTTAATTGATTTACTTTACGTACGTGACCAGAAAAATGAATATTGCATTACGTTGGGGATTTTCGTTAGAGTTTCCTTCTCTTTTTTTTTTTGTATTTTTATTTTTCCTACCTCCCAGCTCCCCGCTCCACCCTTCACCCCTCACCCCAGCCAACCGGAAGTTCTTCTATTTCAACGCCCGCCACGCTGTTGGGCAACACAAACAGCATCGCCCAGCATCATTTCCATCAGCTCCGTCAGCCAGGACTCTGCCAGGACTCGCAGTCCCGTCCTGTGCAGTCTTCGCTTAATGCGCTCAATTAGCAATCTCGCAGGAGGCGGCTTTCGGGCCAAGGACGAGGCGAGCTTGGAAGTGGGTGGGTGCAGGAAGTGGTGCCTGTGGGGTTGAGGGGTTGTGTGGTGCCACCTAATTTCATTTGTATATTTTCGCAGATTTTACTGTTTATTTCCGCACTTGCACGGCATGATTGCCATAGAAAGTATGTTGGCAATGAGTGTATTTAATAATTATATTTATTAATAATATGTAATAATAATATTTAATAATACGAATTGTATGCATTATTTTCTGTGCAGAAAAATAACTGAATTAATGAACTGAAGCTGTGACATAACCCCTTCATGGGTTAAGCCTGCATTTCTTGTTCGACAAAATTGTCGAAAATTGGCCAAAAATTATAAATCTAGTTTTGAATGCAGAAATGTTCTCCTATAAAAACTAGGAAGATAAAACCAAACCAGACCGAAATCGGTTGAGTTTGAGCCAAGTTACGATCAAAAAACCATTTAAAATGTTATCGATTTTTTGCAAAAAATGTGACAAATTTTTTGAAGGGGTTTCATCGTCAAAATTGTCAAAAATTTGCCAAAAATTATAAATCTAGTTTTAAATGAAGAAATATTCTCCCTTAAAAACTAGGAAGAAAAAATCAAACCAGACCGAAATCAGTTGAGTTTAAGCCGAGTTATGATCAAAAAACCCTTGAAGAAGTTAGCTATTTAAAAACTTCGTTAACAACCTTTGAGAGTCTTAACCTTATAATCATTAGTATTAAGAAATTATTATATAATTATAATATAATAATATAATATAATAATTATTAGTATTTAGAAATTGTTATATAATTCAATGGGTAATATTTGTTTTAAACCATATTTGGAGAAAGAAAACTAATTAGGTAAATCTGGGAAGCTGTGTCATACCCCCATAATCAATGATTTAAGTTGTAGTTCCCTCAGAGCTCAGAATCTTTAACAAAACTAAACTAAACAACTCATTAGAAGCTCCATCCTGTGGTTATATTTACATTAAACTGGCATTTTTCCTTTGTATGCTAAAATTATTATTATTTTACTGCCACAAAAATAACACACTGCATTTGCTTTCAAATAAATACGTCGCCCACACGGCGGATGAGTAATTCGTTCTTCCAATTATAATATAAAAATTATTATGATATGATTAACTGATATTGAAATGCCGAACTCTGTCGGAGTCTTTCATCTGCTTAAGTCTCTTCATGCGTTTGTCCATAAAAATAGCTCAGTGTTTTCCCTAATTTATATGAATTTTTTCTGTGTTGCTGCTTTACTGGCCCTTGGCTCTGGTGTCACGCTCCTGCGAATGCAAGTGGCCCGAGTAACTTCATCCTCCTCCGTCCTGGAGTGGGGCAGGAGGGGCAAAACTTTGGCCGCATTTTGCTATTTGGAGTAAGTTAAGCGGACCAGAGAGACCGACCCGACCGTCCAGCGGTTTATCCCGTCTTAGTTGCTTTGACCTTTTTACCGATTTCTTTTATTTTTACTTGGCTTTGGAACTTTGCATGAAAATGCCTAACGGTGGGTGGGGGATGGTTGCCCCCGTTGAATGGGAGGCTCCAGTGTCCGTTTTGCCGATGTACCACTGTGGCAGGGAAAAGTTTGCCACGGCGCTTCATCAATTCACTTTGACTTTGACTGCCTTTGTGAACTGCGAGCAGCGAACAGCGAACTTGCCTCTTGGCCTAGACGATGGGGGGGATGAAGTCGCCACACATCCCCCATCCGGGAATGGGGAACTCGCACGACGAGCTCAGGGCTTCTACTTCTACTTTGGCTTAATCGCACATAAGCGGTGAGTTTTTTGTGTACTTACGAAACCACTTAAGAAGTCGTTAAATAATCAATGAATAAAGATTCTGGCCGCCTTTCTTCTTGTCTTTTCGCCATGTTTTTCCTCCTCTGGATGCGCGGCGTCGCATAAATTGTCATAAATAAATGAGGGAGCGCCTGTGGCAGCAAAGGCTTGCAGGATGTGCACTTGTCCTTGTCGGCCACGGCTCTCTTCCTCATTTCCTCATTCCTCTCAATCCCCATTTGTGATTTCCGATTTCCGGGAGATGTCAGGGGACAGCTTTAAGGTGGTGATTCAAGTGTGTGTGAGTTTTCCTATTCCTTTTTTCTGTTTTGTTTTTGACAATACAGCCGACACTTCCGCATCAATTGCGGAAAACTTTCACTGTGCCGAGGCATAGAAAGTACCGCCGTCTTCTGGTGTGGGGTTACAATGGCGGTTAACTTTTGCATTTCCAGCCAGTGACAGGTAATTGAGCGGAAACGTGGGCAGAATTAACGGTTTATAGTACCGCATTCGTAGGGGGGAATGGGTGGGAAAGTAGCCGGGAGGCATTCAACCCGCTGAAAATTGATTGGTTATGGCTCAATTGCTGTTCAATGCGAAAGGATATCAAGGAAGCGGCGGAGGCTGCCACACAGCGACAGGTCGTTATAATCAAGGCAAAGGAAAGTTGCTAGAAAATAAATAACCGGTTTTCAATATGTATGTATTTCCCTATATTTCCTTCCCAACCTTCCTCTACCTGAGTTTCTGTTACAAGACCAGGTGGGAACCTTTAGCGATCTTAACAAGCTTGGCTGTCCAGCTGCCAGGCAATCGAAAAAAGTGGTTAGTCCCTCTAGCTATATAGCTATAGCTTTCTCTATTTCCAAAATTTACTTTTGATCTGTCACTATCTCTATTTCTCTCTCTCTCTCTCTTTTTCTCTCTCTCTCTCTCTCTTTGTCTCTCTTTTGATTTCTCGCTTTCTCTGTTATTAATCATTGCAATGACTTCTCTTTCATCTCATTTAGAATTTCGTAAGCCTAACTTGATAGCTCTTTCTCTCTATCTCTCTCTTTCCACCTCACTTTCTCTCTATCTCTCTTTTTCCACCTCACTCTCTCTCTCCCTGTCTTTCTCTTTCAACCTCACTCTCTATCTCTCTCTCTCTCTCCTTGTCTTGGAAATCGAATCATTTCTCTCTCCCATGCAAGCTTTGCCTTTTTTATAACTCTCTCTTTAAAACCTAAATTCCTCTCTCTCTCTTATTCTCTCTTACTGATCCTTGATAAGTTTTTTTTTTTTTGCTCTTCTCAACCTCTCTCTTGCAGGGCCAACGTTGTTTGCGCTCTCTCTCTCTCTCGTTGTCGTTCGTGCAAGTTGTAATTTCTCTCTCTTACTCTCTCCCTTTTTCTCTCTTTGCTATTGATCCTTGCCACTTGTTCTCTGCCATTCCCCTTAAACCGCGAAGAGCTAATAAAGCAAACGATTCTTTACGAATAATTTGCTTTAGCTTTCGCTGTCCGCCCGGCCCTGCTTCTATTTCGCCAGTGACTTTTATTGCATTTGATTGCTGTTTCTTTTAGCTTTCCTTTCCTTCTTTTCTTAATTTTTTTTTTTTTTTTTTTGCTCTGCCTCACCCCACCAGCGATTTTCATCATTTCTTTGGCTCTGCTTTCTACGTTATTGACTTTGATTTTACTTTCGGCGCTGGCTTTGTGGCTCCTGCACCGCGATTTAACGGCTTTTAGCTAACAGTCGGATGTCGGATAGAGGACCAGGCAAGCGGAGCACAAAGGCGGCATGGAGGTGAAGGTGGAGGTGTCTCCCGGTCTCGACATTCGACAGCTGTCATGACACCCTGCTGCTGCCTGCTACTGCTGCCTGCCGCCTGCTGGGGGCTCTTCCTGCCCGTGTGCCACCCCCAAAGGACTCGCCAGCAAGTGCCTTAATTTGTGGATTTCGTACAAATGGTTCGGAAGAATTGCTTTAAGTAATTGTTTTCGCCTCCTGTCTGTTTCTGTTGCTGTTGCTGTTGCTGGTGGGGAGTATTGTGCCATTTTTCCCCCAAATGCTCTTTTCACGTTTCGTCCTGTTCGTGCTTGTGCTTGCCTGCTCCTGCTCCTTCTCCTGCTCCTGTTTATGGCCTCACACATATCCGCGTGTTTCAACCTGTTTTAATAATGCAGAGTTTAGGTTTTGCAATCGCTAACGCTAACGCTCCTTGATGCCTTGATTTAAGCCGTGCTCCCACTTGGAAGTGTCAACCCCAAGCAGCTCTCAATGGGGGCCTGCCAGTTAACAGGTCTTTAATGAGTCCCTGGCTGGGCCGGAAAAGCGTAGCCCCATGGCTTTGCAATTTTCATTTTACATATTGCCCTCGGAGTTGCATTTTATTTTCATTTTTATTTTTCATTTTCAGTTGACTTTGTGGGTGTATTGTGTGTGTGTTTGTTTGCCTAACTACCTGGGCCTGGGCCTGGTCCTGGTCCTGGCTTCTCTTAGAATATCATCCATATGGCTGTGCAAATTGCCGCCTCCATGGCCAGCATCACCATCGGCGGGTGGAGTGTCTGGTGGTGGCTGTTGGACTGTGTCTATCCGTTTGCCATTTCGCCCTCTGTTTGCGCACACACACAAACCCACACACACCCCTCCACGGTTTTGCACCTTTTGTACGTTTTTAATTTTCCTGTTTTATTTCCGGTTTTACGATTCCCATCTCGAATCTAGATTGCAATGGCGTCGTCGTCGTCGTCGTCAGTCAGTCAGGTGACTGCGCCGCTTGGCTCCCCGGTAGGCGTTTGTCCGAGTCGCGTTGCATCATCATCGCAGGTCCGCGTAATTATGCCAGAGTTTCTTCCCCTAAAGAGAGAGTCTGGTCATCGTTTAATATAACCATTAATTGGTTGAATCAACTGTGCTAGTTATAACTTCCCAAAAGGGGTTAATACAGCTCTATTCTATGCTTTAACTTTTGCTGTTTCCCCGACTAAAGCCTTGCCATGATTTGGCAGGTTCCCCACCATTGACGCTTGCAGAGATAAAGATTGGGTTATGGGATAAAAGCTGAATGTGGTGGCACAGGTGAGTCACAACGCTTATGTGCTTGCTCAGCGGGGGTTCTTCCTGCCCTGTAAATGCTTTTGCTTTTGCTTTTGCTGTTGCTTTTGGCTTGTGCTGTTTTGCCTTTGCCTTTTGGTTAATATTTGCATAAAAAGGTCACTGGCATCCCATTGAGGAAGCACACGACACGGCTATCTGGCTACCAGTCCAGGAAGCAGCCCTAACCGCAGATTTGGTCAGCCGTCATTTGGGTATTCTCGCTGCTAAGCAGGCTTTAAGGCGGAACTTGTCCAATCGAACGGCGATTGTCTAGTCACAACAGTCACTTGAAGGGCGAAGGAGACACCAACTCTTCCCTCTCTCTAGATCTCCCTCTCTTGTGTATAAACAACAAAAGGCTATTTGCAAAACAGAAAAGCGTTGGAAAAAGACAACTGACGGCTGATGGACAAGGAAAAGCAGCTAGGAGAAGCTGAAGTTGAAGAGTAACTAGGATACCCAGCCAGAGAGGCATCAACGCATTACCAAGCGTTATGGAAGGCATTGTTTCTAGCCATCCCTGCCATCTCCTGCTCCTCCTCCTGCTGCTGCCAAAACAAATAAGTTGCAGCACTGAAACTCCAAACTCCAAACTCCGGTGGCTGGGTGCGCTTTCCTTCGTCCTGCTGGCTGCTCCTCTGGGCTGTCTGGCAGATTGCCTGATAAAAAGATTGACAGCGTTGATAGTCGAAATAATTAATTGAATGAAACGGCTACAACAAATGCCTTTAATTAGCGTCGGGTTTCGCTTTCCTTCTCGATTAACAGACACCCTCCACCGCTTATACTCCTCTTGTACTCCTCTTCCTTCGCTGCCAGACAATCCGCTGCTCTTCAGAGACATGATCCTGATTTGCAGACAGACAGACGAGACGAAACTTTGAATGAATTTCAAAAATCGGTAAATCCAGGAGTAGGCTTGCTTCTGTCCCCAGTTTTTCTCGTTCCCCCATTTTGCATCCTGCTCGGCTGTCGCGCGCATTTCCATGAAAATTATTCAAGCAGAAGGATATATGATAATTTCCGACGGAAGTGTAATCAAAAATCGCTTAGACAAGTGTTTGCTTTAACACCCAAGCCGCCTGCCCGCCCACACACACAGGGCGAGGGGCTACTATAACAGGGGAACAATGATACATAAACTCCTCACCGGAGGGATATGCATCTGGTTAAGCCGGATTTACACCCCCTTTTCAGGTGAATCACCGCCTCTTGGTTACCTTTCAAATTGGAATTATTATGAAGGAAGATCGGGTGCTAAATAAAATTCCTACTACGGCCTTGCTAAGAGGTGTGTTATCCTTTCTCTTCTTTAATTTAAGTTCGGTGAATCTACAATTATAATTATATAAAATAAATGTATGTATGTTTATGTATGCAAGGAAATTACTAGGAAAGCTGCAGGCTTTTAATTCGTAAGATGAAACCAAAGCTGCCCTGCTAAACCCCTAAGTAAGTTAGTGATATATATTTAATTTGTTAGAGCTACTTCCGGACGGGGAGGCTGGATAGCTGAGTATTTTCCTAAGGGCTCTGGCTCCTGCCGTCCAGCCCCTAAGCCGGGCAGGCAGGCAATCCACTCGTGACGCACTCGTGAAGAGGACGAGGCAGTTGACTGCTGACACAATGTGGCTAATGCTGTCGGCTCACTTCACCTTTTCGCCAGCTCCGCCTCCGCCGGCTGCTCCTGTTTTCCCTGATTTCCCTGCCTTCCCAGCTTTCCCCGCTTTCCCTGCTTCTCATGCTCCCCCTGCGTTGCCTGCCCACCTCCCGACATCCTGTGGCATTGGCAATCGGCTGGGTTTTCAGTTGACTTGAATGCGACAATAATGCCATATCGCCGACTATTTGCACTGTGTGTTTTGTAGTTCTTCCTTCTTTCATTCATTCATTTTTTATGGTTTTTTTTTTTTTTAATTTTTATTTTATTGGTTTTGTTGTTTTACGAATAATCCGCTTTTGCCGGGCCTGAACCTAGTCAGCTTTTGTCCCAGCTTTCACACCAACCAGAGAGTGCCGGGGAATGGGGGAAAACTCTCTTTGTTTTCCGGTTTGCGCTTTTTCGTTCCATTTTCCCTTTCATTTTGGTGCAAACGGCCGAAAAACCAAAAGATTTTAATGCCATAAATTCATATTCCCATCATTCAATTGACAAATGGCCATATGTGGCCAGTGACATGGTTTCCTCCTCAGGTCCCAACTCCAGCTCCAAGCTGCTCCTCCTCCTCCTCCTCGGTCTCCGCTTTTTTTGTTGCGCAGCAGCAGCAGTCGGAGATTTTTAACAGGATTTGCAGTGCATTTTAACTGAATAATTGATAAAATTTTGACACAAAAGTTTATTTAAGTGCAGAGCGATGGCATAAATGAACCACAACACAGGGCAAGGGATACGGGACACGGGACACGGGACACGGGACACGGGACACTGAATACTGGACACTGGACACTCTCTCTCTCGACTGAAAGCTACTCATCTATGTAGTCTTCCAGGAGCAACCCAGAGCTGAGGTACAAACTCAGTCGGCGATGCCCCTCGGCTCAACTGTCAAGCCCTGCAAATGGGTGTGGCCTATGAATTGTTATTAATTAATAAGGGGATAACGCAAACTGGAAATGTTTTGTCTGAATCTCGGTAGGTCGGTCGGTCAGTCGGTTGGTTAGTTGGTCTCTCCGTCGTCTGTCATTCAGTCATCTGTCCGAGGGCAAGCCCTAGCAAAGCCAATTGCCCAGGTTGTCCTCGTCATCGTCCTCCGTCTGCCATTGATGTATGTGTGATGCAGCTGCAACTGCCTGCAAAAATGAAACGTACAAAGTGGAATTGAAGTGGAATTATTCATGGGTTCTCGCTTCAACAGATGGAACAAAAAAAGAATGAAAAGAAAAGTGGGGGGTCCCAGCGATATTCCTACTTCGCGACTGTTAGCAGGGCTTGATTTTATTTGGTGCCCGAGGAAGAGCAACAGGAACAGGCAGCTGGCGCAGGAACAGGAAGGGTGACACCGCTTTCTGCCAGTGCTGCATTCCTGCCGCTGACAAAGTCATGTCAATGCCAGGAACAACAATAAGTTTGCCTGGGCTACCTACCTTTGCTTTTGCTCGGGGAAAAGTCAAAAAATCGAATTAAGAGATAGAGGAGTTCGAGTAGGAGTCAGGGTCCTTACCCTACAGCCCCACACCCACTCCTAAATCCCACTCCTAAATCCCACTCCTATATCCCACTCCTATATCTCACTCCCACTTCCACTCCTCCTCTGTCGTGTCCCGAGGCCATGACAATAAAACTGCTAACACGGCCCCATCAATTTCGAGTTTTAATCTGCGATGACACTCGCACGACACTGGCCCAAGTGGAAAGGGTGTACAAAACTAGGAGGAGGAATGCCGCATTTAGTGGCTGTTAAAGCCAAATAGTTTGGCCAATTAGCTTGCAACCCCCGCCAAAACCCTAACCCAAAACCGACAATGAAATGAAACCATTCAATGAATTCAACTTGTCATATTTATGGCCATGTTTTTGGGTGTGGGGGCAGTCGGTTGGAGTCAGTGGAGCATTTTTATCGCCGGGCAGCCATGCAGCCATGCATCGTGCGTGTGCGTGTGCGTGTTGGTGCGTGTTTGCGCCTGTTTTGCCCACTTATGGCATATGCATGTTTGACTACTTAAAATTCAATTGGCTCTAAAATAAATGATTGCCAAATATGTGCACTGCCTGCTGATGTGGCCAGTGCTCCAGTGCTCCGCCCATTGTAACCAAGTGTCAATTGTCATGTGTCAAATTGTGGCATACAAATTAGGGTAATCAGTGTACAACAGTATGTTTGATTGCTTGCTTTATTTATGATTGTTTGCACAGCTCTGCGAGCCACACACAGAGACACCCCTCTGGTGTCCAGGTAAACACACACACACACACACACACACACACTAGCCACCAGCACCACCAGACGCTGGGCGGTGGGTCGGTGGGTAGGTGTGTGTTGTGCTAGGATGGGGTGGGTGAGGTGGGTGAGTGTGTGGACTGACGCACGACTGTTTGCTCGGCATTTGTATAAATTGTCAGGGAAGAGGAGAGGAGAGGAGAAGGAGGTGTGAGGGCGGGGCAGGTGTCCCAGCCAAAGATAATATTAAGTATCTAGAACTAGAAACAGAAAAATCCTTAAATAGAATGAGCCTGAGCTATGTCACAATTCGCTAAATTTTGTTCAGCTACAAAATAATTCTCTCCTTCTCTCAAATAGTAAACTTACCTTCCCTTAGACATACTTTTAATGTGTCTTCCGGAAAAACCAAGTCTTAAGAAAGCTATGTAAACAACAGACCTCTGGAAATTACAAATCTATGTACAAAATATTCAGGGGACTTTTCCACTCAAATTGAGATTTTCCAAGGCTAAATGTGATATTATTCCATATTAATTCATATTATTATTTCATATTAATTCAGCTACAAAATAATTCCCTCCTTCTCTCGAATAGTAAACTCGCCTTCCTAAAGGGAGACTTTTAAAGAAGTCTTCAGGAAAAACAAAGCTATGTAAACAACTGACCTCTTGAAATGACGAATCTATGTTCAAAATAATCAGGGGCCTTTATGTGATATAAATGGGGCTACATGTGATATTTTTTGCATATTAAATAAATACCAAAATATATAAATTTTCGATATTTGAAACGAATAATTTTTTACAAATTTTCCCTTTGGCGTTACTCATCTTACGTCTTAATATAATCTTCACACCGAACCCTGCCTCCTTAGCAGATCTCCCAAGGACCAAGGACCACTCACTAATTACTTTTACTGGGCTAAGCTGGGGCACCACTTGCTCATGGGGGCAGGAGGCCTCATTATTCTCAACAAACTACCCAAAATCCAAGAGGCAAATCCAAATGAAAACAAGTTAAAATATTATGAATGCATAAAGGGAAAGGGGATGGGATGGGGAGTAGGACAGGGACTGGGGACAGGCCTTCCTAGGACCGGATCCGGATACGAAGCACAATTAACATGTGCGGCAGGCGGGTAAAGAGTGCCCGCGGGGGGGGGAGGGAAGGAAGGCCAGTGTGGGCGTCGTCTCAACTTAAATTTTAACCCGTTCCGGGATACAAAGGTCTTTCTGGGACACACACACACCCCGCACACCCCGCACACACAGCGGTAAAGCAGCTGCAAAAAGTGGCCGCAGCCCTTAAACAATACACACACAAGTGTTGTGTGTGTGTGTGGGGCGTGGCTCCTTTTTGTTCAAATTTCCCCTAATGTTTTTCCTGGGCCTTTGTGCAAGGATCGTCCAAAGTCCAGGCTACCTCCTCCCGGGAACAATTGCAGGCCAACAGCAGATGCTGCTGCTGCTGCTCCGGCTGCTCCTGCTCCTCCTCCTGTTCCTCCTCCTCCTGCTCCTGCTGCTGGCAAGGACAATTAGAAGGAGCCAAACCTCCTCCATGTGTGTGCGTGGCAGCTTGCTGGGTCTCCTAATGAAGGCGCAAAAATTATGAACTTTTGGCCAAAGATGAACTCGCTTTTAATTTATAAATACGCTGGGCTAAGGCTGGGCTCAGGCTGTGCGGAAACAAAAGGATGAAGGTGCAGGCCGCCCCGGTGGCACACTCTGAATAATTTACAAATACTCTGGAGAAATTTGAAAAGGGGAGAGAACAAAAACACCTGAGCCAGATCGCACCTGGATCTCAGCAGAATCAGTGTACCCGAAGGGGCAGCAACACGTGGTGCTTGCCACACCAGCAGCCACGTGTTGCTTGCCGGCAAACGAAAACGTAAACAAACCGCCCACTTGGAGCCAGCCGGGCCGCCACTCGTCGAGGTCGAGTGCTGCCGAAGCGGCGACGAGCGGCGGCGAGCGGCGACGAGCCAACCGCCAACCGATGTTTGAGTGAAACTCGCTCGGCTCCTGCCGCTCGGGCGAAAGCTCTTGCGAATCGCATCGCCTCGGCCGAGTGCCGGCTGGCTTTGGCCACATCCATGGCTATGGCCAGAAATTGCGGCCAAGAAGTGACTCTGTGGCGCCGTCAGTTGCTGTGCCAGCGTGTACGAGTGCGGTTCGGCAGCCGGCTTTTCTCTCCGGGTCTTCCCCAGATTCCCAGACTCCCAAAAACGTTGCTTTCGATTTCCAATTTCGATTTTCATTACGAAAGCTAAATTGTTTTTCTGTGTTGATTGTTTTTTACAAGTGTGTGTGTGGGACTGTAAAGTCTTGGCCAAAAAACTTGCGAAGGTCAGCGCCGTGTCGAAGACTAAAACGCGATCGCCTCTCGCCTCTCGAAGTGTGTTTAGTGTTTAGTGTGTGTCGTAATCGCAGTGGGAGGTCTGTCTGGTGGCCTCTGATCTGGCGATCGTCTGCAGGGAATTCTCAAATTCTCCACACGGCGGCTACTTTTGTTTCTGGGGCAACAGTACGTATGCGTGATGTGTCGATCGGCAGGGTTCTTGGTGGCAAATTGTAGAAAATTCAAGCCATAACAAACAGAATTTATAAAGTCATTAATAATTTACTTAGTAGAGTGTTTGGTTCTTGGTTTATTTCATTATTTTCTTAGGGCTAAACAAGACTTTCAGTTGAAGGGCAACATTGCGTATACGTAATGCTGATCCTCCCACAAGAAATATGTTTAAAATGATTATTAGATATTATTTGATATTATTTTGTTTATGAAATATTCATATTTATTTAATAAATATTATTATTAATTAAATACTTTTTCTTTTGTGTAAAAAATAAGCCAAGTTGTGAGGGCAACGCTACGTATACGTGATCATGATGCTCAGTTTATAAGTACCATTTGAAAGCAGTGAAAGAAATATAAATAAAATATGTATAACTAACTAACTAAGCCAAGAGAGTGTGCTTCTTAATTTATTTATTTAATATTTTAATTGCTAATAAACGCTTTAAATGAAGGGGCAACATTGCGTATACGCAATGTGGAAGTGGATCCTCCTGAAGGTTGTTAATATTTGTTGTAGGAATATTTATTTAACTCATAGTTCATTTATTTCTAAATTATTAAGGATAACAATACATAAATTTAAAGGAAACCAGTGCGTATACGTGATCATAACCTTTTAAGCATTAATATTAGCTCTTTATATAAATGGGATATAGTAAGACTAATTATTTTATTATTTAAATAGCTAATATATTTTCTTTCCTTAATTTATTTCCTTTTTCTAAGCCTTAAGAAGGCGTCTAGTTGAAGGGAAACAGTGCGTATACGTGATGTGAAACCTCCTGAAGGTAGTTATTAAATGTTGTAGTCAAATTGTGTTTTGTAGTATATTTGTTGCTTAATTTGTAGAGCCAATTAAAAGGCCAAAACTTAAAGAATGCATCACGTAAAGGGATAGGGATCCTTAATGCATAAATAGTAGTGTAAAGGCAATTAAAAATACTTTAAATATACTGCTAATTAAAAGTATTATGAATATAATATAAAATATATAAAGCAAGTAATTTTCTAATTTATTTCCTTGGTTTCTTAAGGCTATTTTGACTTGAAGGATAACAGTGCGTATACGTGATATAGATCATGCAAAAGGCAGTTTAAAAAATGTGTAAAAGAAATTTTTTTTTTAATGTATTCCCTAATTTTTATTTGTAGGAGAAATGAATGAACCAACTTATTTTAATTTCTTATTTGTATTATTTTGTATTGCTTTTACTTTGCTTATATTTTTGTATTTATTCGTATATATTTCTGTTTTATTGTTTTATTTATTTAGTTTATTTATTGAAGTTTGTTGTATGCACTAATTTTCTGTTTGTTTATTTGCATTTATTTGTTGATTTTAATGTTTTTACTTCGTAATATTTGTTTACTTTTCTTAGATCTTTCCCTATTGCTTTCTTGTATTTATTTATTTATTTCTTTTCATCTGCCTTTTAATTAGTTTTGTATTTTATGCCTAGAATTTTTATGTTTTTCTTTATTATTTATTTGCTTTTTTCTCTTTTTATATATTATATTATATATTTAAATTTAGCCTGCCTAATAATTAAACCATTGAGACGTCCAGCCAAGCTGGAGCCTTGCCAACTTATTTATGTATTTCTTCTCAGCCGTACAAGTGTGTCAATTAATTGGTTTATATTATTTTTTTTGTAACATTTGCTTATTAAAAGGTTTTCGGGGTTGAACACTCTCTGTAAGGTCCTTTCTGCCACGCTTTCGTCCTTAATTTCCGCCTCATCTATGGGGCACATCTGGAGAGTCCCGGGCAAGGGTGGCATTAGTTTATTCGCAGTGGCAAAGTTTGGGGCTTTACAGTCCTGCCTGCTTCTCCTCACTCACGCATGATTGGAATAAAAATGTCCTGCAGGCGGCGGCAAGGACATAACAATATATATACATGCGAGTACAACAATGACAACAAGTGTTGTGTCTCTACGAGCGCCATTAAGTGTGGCAACTACAACGACGACTCCCGGACTGCTGCTGCCACCTTCCACAACACACAACATGAAATTGTTGCAAAATATGAAACTGCTGTGCCGTAGCAGGGAGCAGGAGCAGGAGCAGGAGCAGGAGTTGGAGTTGGAGTATTATCCTCGAAACCACGACCTAGGCTGGAACCCAAACCCATGCCCTTGTCTGGAACGTGCCAACGTTACGCTGGCGGTAACCCTTTGAGCCCCAGCACACATATGCATATGGGTCTCGGGCCATGTCTGCCATGTCCTCTCTCTCTCTCTGCTTGTTGATAACTTAATAGCAGGACAATGCAATACTTTCCATTTACGAGTTCATTTCTGTAAGGGGAAAAGGGGAAAGGGGAAAGTGGGAATGGGAAGTGAAACTTGGGGACTTGACTTTAAATTAGAAGCAGCAAGTTCTCCCCGAGAACCATGATCTGTGCGAGTCGCAGCGAGTGCGACTTTAGCGCCACTTGAAGCCACTTACTTTTGAGGCACAGGCACCACCGGCACTTCCTGCCAGTAATTTCCTACGAATAACACAATGTAAACGGAAAGTCGGGTCCGTGACCAGGCCAGGGGAAAAGCATAAAAACGTGTGTGTGTGTGTGCCTGGAGTGTGGCAGCAACAAAATTAAGCGAGCGGCGGCGGCAACTTTGCTGTAACGTGCCGTACGTGATGCTTCTCCAACTCCAACTCCAACTCCTGTCCTGATCCCACTGCCAACGGACTGTCTGCAGATACTAAATCAACTTCAACTCTCAACTCTCGGGGTAACCATTCTGGGAGCACGATCCCTGCTCCAGCTCCTGCTCCTTCGCCTGCTCCCGTTCCGGACATGGACATACCCCGGCGTCTGTTACTCTGGTTACAGCTGCTGTTCTGATTCCAGTTCTGTTTC
Organism: Drosophila nikananu; assembly: GCA_008042635.1. Lineage (NCBI taxonomy): Eukaryota > Metazoa > Arthropoda > Insecta > Diptera > Drosophilidae > Drosophila > Drosophila nikananu. The sequence goes on from VNJV01011972.1 coordinate 53,739, forward strand.
GGTTTCTGTTCCTCTTTCTCCCCCCCCAAATATACATATAAATTCTAAAGTAAATAATACAATTTGAGTGCGTGGAGTGTGAAATTTTGCCTGCTAATTGGTGGGACACTAGAACTGCCTTTAAATGCATTCCCCCCCTGGGGAAACCCCAAAGATTTAAATTAATTTCATTTCCGCTCTCTTTTACGCTGCTCACAAATCCTTAAAAACCAACTGGCGGCCACTTCGAATGCACTAAACTGTGGACCATAAACAATTCCAGTAATTGCCACAGCGGCGCAGACTGTATAAACAAATTATGGATAAAAACAAAACCAGAAGAGAAAAATAAGAATATGTAAACAAAAGGCAGAGATCGCTTAGAGATCGTAGAGATCGTAAAATATATATTTACGGGCCATTAGTCAGTGTACACATGTGGTCCTCGGGTCTGGGTTCCCTCGAGCAGAGCGGCCTGATCATCATCATTCATAGCCGAGGCGAAACGGAACGTGTCATAAAAATAAGTTTGCCGCCGCCGCCAGAGCTGTATTATCTATACATTTATTTATATATTTTTTATTGAGAGCGCCGCAAATCTATATATCTTATGGTTTGATGCTCGAAGCGAAAGAGTCCGCGAGGCGGCGACAGATTGATGGTCAGTGGAGCCTAAATTTAGACACATTTTATCCTAGGCTAGATAGGTGTTCCCCCCGTGTTCCGTGGGTGAGTTGAGCTTGAGGCTGTCCACTTGCTGGGCTTACCTGCTTCGGTAAAACTGTACCTCAGCTGAGACTGTCCACTCATTCCTTTTGAGACTGTACCTTAAGTTAAGTGTGAGCTTGAGCTGGCACTGTCCACCTGCTGTGCTTATCAACCCTTCCCTCAGCCTCAGTCAGACTGTCTACTTGCTGCTGAAGCTCATCCCGCTGTGACTGTACCTTACGCTTGGTGCCACATTCCACGGGAAGACACTGCCCACTTGCTGTGCTTATCACTTATTTCTACCTCATCTGAGACTGTCAACTTCCTCGTCCCCTTTGAGACTATACAGCAAATTAAGTGCCACAATCCCAGAGCTGGCACTGTCCACTTGCTGTGCTTAGCACTTATTCCTACTTCATCTGAAACTTCCTTTCCACTTCCTCTTGCAACTCATCCCTTTTGAGTTTGTACACCAAATTAAGTGCCACAATCCTGCTTACTACTCTTTCCTGCCTCGGTCAGACTGTACCTCAGCTGAGACTGTCCACTTGCTGCTGCAACTCATCCCCGCTGAGACTGTACCACATTCTGTGAGCTGTGAACTGTCCACTTCCCGTGGCATCCCTTTAAAGCCCCTGTTCCAGTGATTACCTTTGACATCAGATTGCCTGGGGGGAGGGGAAATAAAAAATATAATTTACTTGCTCTCCTACTCTAGAATTACTTATTTATTTATTTATTTCATGAGCCTCATGAGCAAAAAGTCTATAATTTATTCATTTATGACTTTTTATTTTATTCATTATGATTTCTTTTGACAGAATGGTTTAACAACACACACAGGCCGGGCTGATGCATGTAAATGCATCGCAGACACGCCCAGCGCCCACACACAGCCGCCATGGCCATGCCCCATGCCCCATGCCCCAAACCCGTGCCACCTGCATGCACATAAATGTACGTAGCTGCAGGCATGCATAATTGAAGAGCTGCACGTGTGAAGTCGCCAACAGCTGACGCCACTAAAGTCATCAACTGGCGCAGTTGCAGTTACAATTGGACCAGGACCAGCACCATGAACTGTAGCAACTTTGTTGGCTGCTTGGTGCTTCCAGTTCGGGCTAGCCTGCAACAGCCTGGTGCATATTTTATAGTGGCAGTCCACAGTCCAGACTACGGCGAATGTGTGGCGACACATTACCCCTTGCAGGGCAGATTTATGGTTATCCAAATACGAAGACATCCAAAAGTCCAGACAGGGGGGCACATCTACTCGTTATGGCAGAGCCAGTTCGCGTCTCAATTTGGGGGAGTACTCTTTTTGCACTATATACTATATAGTTGTAGATAAATATCTCCTTAATAGGGATCATCAAGAAGATATATAAAAATATCCATGGAAATCTCAAAGTATCTGATCTTTTACAGTAGAAATATTTCAAGAGAAGTAAGACTCGTCAAGAAATTGCTGTGTGACAGAAAGTAATTCACTCTTTGACAGACGAGCTGTCCACTTGTTTTAATTGCCTGGCAGGCTGACAGTCCAACTCCCCACTTGTTTCGATCTTTGGATAGAAATTCTGACATTTTGTATAAAATATTTATATAATTTTCTAACTGATCTTTTAAAGAAGAAATGTTGAAAGGGAAGTAATCCTTAACAAATAGATCTGTTAAGACAGCAAGTTTATTCTCTATTTGACAGCTGGGCTGCCAATTTAAGGAAATACTATTTAGGGTTCTAGTTACTTTAGGGATGTCAATGAAAATGTCTGTATTAATTAATATAATTTTCTATAATGATATTTAAAAAAAAATATGTAAAAGAAAGTAGCATTTAATAAATAATTTCCTTGTGACAGAAAGAAAATATTTATTTGACAGTTGGGCTGCCCACTTGTTTCAATTGCCTAAAAGCTGCCTACTTGTTTCGATCCAATAAACCTATTAAAATGAAGCCTTTTCAGCGATTTAGCCATTTTCCTCCACAATTCCCCACATGCCACTCATTAAATCGTGTTAATGACATATTTGCCCATTAAAATGTGAACGTTTTTTGGCTTTAAATTCAGAGCCATGACGTCGAAGGGGGGGAATTGAAAGTAACCGCAGTGGAAGCCGCATTCAAAGAACATCACAATAGGCACCGAAAATCGTTTTAATTTAAATGCCGCTTTCATTTTCGTTTTCCTTTTCCCCGTTTTTCCCCGTTTTCGCGTGCATTTTTCTGCTTTTAAATATGAACTGTGCACTGCTGCTGCTGCTGCTGCTCTGGCATCGCTCCATGGGGTAGCAAATGCTTTTTATTTCCCTTAAAATATATATAAAGTAAAACCTTTGCCAAGAATTGCGAATAAAATAAGCCCAAAGTGAACCGATTTTTGACATTAATACTTCCCCTCTATTTCTTTCTTTGACACTTTTGACAGGGATCTGGATCGGTCAGGGACTTGGGATCGGCACCCGGCTAGAGATCCCCTCGGCTGTGACCATGACCTGCTCCTGGAGGACGACGACAGCGTCTGCGGTGCAGTAGCTTTGGCAGCAGCAGCAATGTTGGCTGGCGGCAGTAGTGGCGAAAGCACTGAATACGGCACCACCTTGCGGCGTCTGCCAGCAACCAGCGACGAGGCAGCGGCAGTCAGGCAGCAGCAGCACCACCACCGGCTTTCGGTTGGCACAACTCCCAAGCGGCTTCATACCCCCCACCGTCCCAGCTCCGGTCCAATGACAGCCAGCAGCAGCAGCGGAGCCAGCGGAAACGGACACCACACCAGTGCCAGTGCCTCGGGCGGTGCCTTGGCAAAGGTCAGCAGTAGCAGCGGCGGCGGCGGTGCCATGACAACGGTGACAGCAGCTGCAGCTGGAGCATCGGGCAAGGCAACGGTCAGTCATGGTCATGGCCATGCTGCTGGACGAGCACGCAGCTCAGCTGCGGCAGCTGGAGCCCGCTCCCATGTGGATGTGGGCTTTGTGGGCGGCATTGAAACCTATCTGGGACTCATCGGCTGGCGAAAGAAGTGCCTGTACACGCTGCTCCTGCTGCTGATGCTGCTCATTATCACCAATCTGGTGCTCACCCTCTGGATACTCAAAGTGATGGAGTTCTCGACGGTAATTGATCTAACACTAACCCAGTTTAACTCTCTGATTTACCTCGGTTTTCACCTGATTTTACCTCGATTTTACCACGATTTTCACCTGATTTTCTTTATACTTTCCCTCGATTTACCCCTGATTTTCCCCAATTGATTTCAGGAGGGCATGGGTCAGCTCAAAATCGTACCCGGCGGCATACAGCTGTCGGGCCAGGCGATAATTATGGACATGCTGCGCGCCTCCACCATCCGTTCGCGTCACGGTCAGCCCATTTCCATAGGTGAGTACCAGGTGGTGTGGTGTCTCTCGATTAGGCTCAAACATCCCACATCCCACATCCTACATCGCTGCTCCCCTCCTATTAATATTCATTTCATAAATTTCTACTTTTCACGCTCTCAAAGAGCTGGGGTCTTGGGGTTCTTTGGTTCTGGGGCTTCGATGAATGTCAAAGTCACGGACGGTGACGGGACTGAATGGCGTATAGCCCCGTCGCATGTTTAATGAACTGCACTCGGCCGCTATTATGCACAGCCTCCAAGCCGGACCCCAGTCGGGCGCTGGAGGGCAGTGCTTCGGCCAGGCTTAAACATTCAAAGGAGCTGCAGGTGTGGGTTGGTTTTGGTTTTGGGTGGGGTGCTAGACCACCTGGAGGACGACGACAAATGTGTGCCGTTGCCCGTCAAGACATAAATCAGCAGGGATACAGGGTTGAGGCAGGAAATCAGAGACGCTAAGCGTCGGCAAATGAGATCGCTGTTCCTGGTTGTGCTCCTAGAAATGCTGCTGCTCCAGCTCCTAGTCTTGCTCCTGCTCCTGCTCCTGCTCCTGCCTCGCCTCCTTGCTTGCCACAGCCAAGATGTACAATTACAGATAAACCATATGAAAGCAGGGCCAAAGAAGACGGATGCGTTGGCCCAGGGACCTTCGTCCTGCATGTGTTGACAGGAAAATGCTATCAAGGAGCAGGTAGCAAGGTGGCAAGGAGCTTCAGTATTTCCCGCAGCGATAAGCAGGGGCAGCAGCAGCAGCAGCCGCAGACACGCACGCGGAAGTGGGTGAAGTGGGTGGGTGCCACACACACCGCGGACACTGACAACCCAACGGTGGCCCAGCAGGTACAAGCGATGGCGCGATAGCTGATAGCTGCTAGCTGATAGCCGGTAGAGCGATGGCTTTGGCGGCCAGGGATTTGATTTCCGTTTCCGCTTGTGTCTGTCTGTCTGCCTGTCTGGCAATCTAACCAAAACCCAGCCTCAAGGAGCCAACATAAAAGGGGGGAGAGGCGCGCCAAGTGTGTGTCGTATGCTGTGTTTACTTATTTATATTGCAATTACTGCTCAAATTACCCGCATTTGTCATACAAACACTTGGATTAATTTCCCTGCTCCTGATACCCTCTTAGCCTGGCCCAAAACTCCTTCTAAATCTCTTACTCTCTCTCTCTGTATGTTTCCCTTTTTCCCAACCAACCAGAATCATCACGTAATTTTTCAATCAATACACGTGACCCGAATGGCCTGATTGAGAATCATTTATTCCTGGGACACGACAAGTTCGAGTGCCTCTCGGCGGGATTTCGCATCAACGACACCAACGGCCGCAGCCTTTTCTCGGTGAACCGGAATGAAGTCACCATTGGAGCCCACGCCCTGCGGATCGACGGCGAGGGCGGTGCCGTCTTTCGGGAGTCCGTGCAGACGCCGCATGTGCGTGCCGAGCCGGGACGCGAGTTGAGGTGAGTTCCAGCAGTTGATGATCTCCTCGCTGCCCAATTAAAGTAAATGAAATTGAAAGCCAATCAGCTGTGGCACAGGTACACAGGGTACACCAGCTACACCCAGCTACACTCTGTGTGCGGTGTTGAAATTCAATGAAAGTAATAAATTTTTCAGGCACCCCCCCGCGCATGGGGCATGGGGAAATCTGAGAAATAAAAAATTAAAAGCAAACACTCAGCTGCCGGGCGTCACCTTTTGCGGTAACAAAACAAAAATAACAGCCAGCCACAACAGGGTGTGGGTGTGTGGGTGTGTGGGGGGCGGCGGCACTGCAACTGCACTCTTTACGAGGTGTCGCTATTCAGCTCACTGGGTCCGGGAGTCCATAGTCCCATAGCCGGGACCTGGCCTGCCCTGGCCTGGGGAGTGAAAATATTTATACACATTTGTCTGAATGTACACAAACGGCGGCAGTGAATTAAAAAGCGCTAAAGGGGCCAGACCTTTTTTCCTGTTTGGAAACAGGCAGGACGAGGACGTGGACGTGGAAGGGGACTGTGACTGCATTATGCAACCTGCAACCTGCCACTGACCATCCATCCATCCATCCATCCATCCGTTCATCCCTGCCTGACTCCCTGCCTTCCTGCCTGCCTGCTGTCAGTGTCTGCCATGCGGCGGGAGTCCTGTTTGTCCATATGAACCATTAACAGGATCGGCGGCTTGTAATAACATTTTCATTGACAAATTTGGTGATAGCTCTCTGGCCCACGTCCTGTGTGTGCTCATGAAAATGACAAATTGTGGAGGACAGAAAGAAGGGAGTCAGACAGTCAGTCAGGCAGGCTGTGGGCTGGCAACGATTTCCAATTGAAATTGCAATGTTTTTAAATCAGCTGAACCTGTGCCAGGGCAGCGACTTTCCGTTTCATTAGGCAGGCAGGCATTCCGACCCTCCAAAAGCGGGGGAACCATCTTATTCGATGGTCACTAACCATCGACTCTCTCTCTCTACGCTGATTTAATTACAGACTCGAATCGCCCACCCGGCAATTGGAGATGACGGCGGCCAAGGACATCAATTTGCAGTCGCGGGCAGGTGGCATTGAAGTGGTGGCCCTCGAGGATGTCAAGTTCAGAGCCCTGGACGGAAGCGTAAGTATGATTGCGAGGAGGAGGAGTAGCAGTTAGGATAAGGAGAGCTCTTATTCTCCCTTTCTTTCTGTTTCTTCTCATTGCCGCCACCAGCTTCGCTTGGAATCCTCAAAGATCCTAATGCCCAACCTGCGTACAGCCCAACCGCCCATCTTGGGCACTGCCCAGAGTCGGGATCATATGCATCGGGTGTTCCAGCTGTGCGCCTGCTCGAATGGTAAGCTCTTCCTGGCGGCACCTCACTCGATTTGTGCGGGCGATGACTCGACGGTTTGCAGATGATTGCACCACCTCCAGGACCATGTCCCGCAGCGAGGCTCAAGGCGGGTCTAAGGAGGATGGGAGGGGGCTTGGTACATGTTGAGTTATTTATACGCTAACACGCTAAACTGTAACATAGGGAATATATAACTAAAAAACACATATGATTATCCAGGAGGAGAGGTGCACCCAAAGGATTCGAAGAACAAAATCAAGAGCTTCTTAGAGATGGATGTTGTGTACTAGTAACATAATAATACTATATATATCACAGAGACATAGGCATATCCCCCGATAGAGATAATAAACCATATGGAATGCAGTCGAAAGAGAGCAGCCAGAACCACAACCACAACCCAAACTCACTCACAGATGATGTATATAAACCTAGAAACCCCTAGAAAAGGCTCTCGTGTAGATAATCTCGCCATTTATGGGCATATATCTAGTCTATAAAACCAGTAATTATACCACTAAACCAATACGAAGACAATGAAATATCATCCAATGAAATGCAAGAGCTATAACACTCACACTATAACGAATGCAATATATCAGTTTACGTACAGAGAAATATGAGTAAAGGATAAGGGATAAACGATAGAGGATAGAGGACACAAGCCACTATGGATATGAATATGAATACTAAATAGAGTTGAACCTGCAAGTTGCCGTTGAATTTGTCAAGTGCGAGTACACTGATACATAGATATATATATATAAAATATATAAAATAATACATAATACAAATATACAATACATGATATATAATATAAAATATACCATACATAATATACAACACATAATATATGCAATATAATAATAAGCATAAAGGAAAACCTAAGCAAATAACTAGATAAATGTACATGTATGTAAGCAAAATAACAAGAAAGGCTTTCAGTTGTTGTGTTTCCCCTTTATATTCTTTTTTTTTTAGCACGATTGGGAGACCTAATGTTTATACGAAAAGTGGGATATACGAACAAAGTCTTTATATATACAATATATATAACACATATGATATATATAAATTGTAATACGGCAAAAAGATAATGATACTAAATAAACAAGAAAAAAGTAAAAAAAACTGAACATCGAAATTGGCTTGGGGCGCTCCTGTCCCTTTGCAATTGGTTGGACCCTGCAGATTTTTTATTCGACAGCCGGGATTTTGCGCACTTTTTACGCTCAAAGCGCTCAAACGAGCTGCTCAAGCCGAGTGCTCTCCTCGTTTTGGCGTTGGTTAACGCCTTCTTCTAGTCGCCACTTCAATCTGAACCTGAAGCTGAACAAGTGCCGTGCCTTGTGGGTGCGCGTCTAACCGCGACGCTGATGGCTCCAAGTCAAACCTCATCGTCGTCATCCTCAGCGTCGTCGTTGTGGGAGTTACCGACGAGGACTACGAGGACGAGGACGACTACAACGACTACAGCGACGACGACACACGACGTACTCCTCGGGGCTGGCGAAAATTGAGTTATTCTCCGAGCCCAGGACCCTCTGCTCTGTCCTGTGCCATTTGCTTTGAGCCAAAACGGAGCTTTGAAAGCTTCTCCATGCTGCGAATCCACGGAGCGAGAGTGCATCCATCAGGGCTGCCGGCCGGCCTTTGTCCCTGCAACACTTAAGGTTCAGCTTGACCCTTTCACTTGGGGACTAACTCGGCAAGGGTTCGAGTTTAGTCACCGCAGAGCCCAGATTCATGCTGGAATCTGGAGTTGGTAAAGGAGATGGAAAGGGAGATGAAGCTGGAGCTGGAACTGGAACTAAAGCTAAAGCTGAAGCTGAAGCTGGAGTGTGTAGAGTTCGGCTGACACGAAACACACACTCTCCTGACGTTATATTTAGTATTCCATTAATATTCTAATAGGCGCGCTCCTCATCATTGGCCACCAAGTGGAGTGTGTGCGGGGTGTGTGTGTGTGTCATCCATACGCCCCGTTGTCCCTGACTACTATATGACTTCATGTGTGTGTATGTGTGCCAGTAATCACATAAAATTTTCTAATTACCACACTAACAAACACACGCCCAGGGAGGTGGCCCTCGAAACTGTCAGGCTAGAAGGTAAGTTTCGCGAGTCGCGTGGCCTGACAAGGTTTCTAGGATATAACCTGCTTCTGCTCCAGCTCCAGCTCCTGCTCCTGCTTCTGCTTCTGCTCCCTCCTGTGCGTTATAGCCTAGAGACCTGAGCACATGCATAGTTTAAATTTCAATGCATAACTCAAGTGCTCTGCCTGCGACCTGTCTTAAGCCGTCCTAAAATTTAAATGAAAACACCTTGCGGCGCCATATGTGAGCGGCCATAAATTCAGTGAGGACACAGGACTGGAGACCGAGGGACCCAGGAACCCAGGAACCCAGGAACCCAGGAATCCAGGAACCCAGAAACCCACTCCAGCTGGCAAAGCGTTAATGGCAGGACCCAGGGAGCGGGTTGGACGCAACAGTTAGTTAGTTAACGGTATCTAAAATGGGTGTAAACCAGCGCCAAGCTGACAAATTAAGTATGCATGAAAGTGGCAGCGACACAAACACACGACACACGCAGCCCACACACACCCCACACACACCCCGCACACACTTAAGGGAGAAAGCATTTCTTTAACGTTGCAGTTAATAGGATTTGGCTGGAGAGTGGAATCAAATTAATTGTTTCATTTGTTTACAAAACGCTCCAGCTTGGAGTCATTGTTGTTGCAACACTGTTGACGGCGCGGCATGTGTGGGGTGTGTGGGCTGTGTGTGTGGGGTGTGGTGTTCAGTGCTCAGAGTGCTCAGAGTGCTCAGAGTGCTCAGAGTGTGACTTGCGTGTGTGCACGTCCTGGTGGCACACAGGTGTACGAGTGTGCGAGTCCGGGGATCTTTAGGTGCATGCCTTAACTGACGTTTAAGTGGGCAATTAGGCAAAACTGTGTAATGTTTTCATCGTTAAGAACGTACGTGGCTCTGCCAGAAGTCGGCGCCCAGCTCGGCATTTGGCTTCACACCCACTCAATCCACTGGCATTGCTCTCTGCTCACTGCTGACCCAAGCTCAAAGGAATGAATTGATCTAAATCTGGGGAGTGAGTAACCCTTACCTTACCCCCGAAGCTCATATTTCCCAGGTCTCTGGTTAGGTCTCTCGTTGCATTGTAGTCATTCGAGTATTTATTAACTTATTGCATTACCCAGCAGCACAGCAGCCCGGCAGCCCGGCAGTCGTGCAGCCTTGGAATCCCAATATCCTGACACCTGCTTTCACTGCTTCATTTGATCACATGCAAAGGAGCCCCCTGACCGCACTTACTTTACGGCTCCGTAGCCTTATCTCCGGGCACTGGCCTGGGTCCTGGTTCCTGGGTCCTGGCTCCCAGCTACAACTTAAGCGAATTTATGTCGTAATGAATGTCAGTTGCCACAAACACATATCTCCGTGTCTATCTGCGCTTTATGCACAGTTCAGCACTTCTTTCCGTCCGCCAAGGATCTTGATGTGCTGCGTTGGTTGGTAAATTTAATAGTTATTCAAAGCATTCGGAAGCGAGTTCGAGGCGTTTATAAAAATGTTTCTGCATTTTCGCGGCACCAGCTTATCGGCGAAAGTTGGGGGAAAGTTGATTAGTTGCAGTTCCGCCTCAGGAGGAGGTTCCCAGGAGGGCTAGGCCTAGCTAGCCTGGCAGAGGGGAGCTGGCCGCAATTGCTGCTTGAGTTACGAGCTGTTCACTTCGTGCTTAACATGGTCTACCCCACTCTCCTCGCCCTGGCTACGTCCCTTCCCTTCCCTGCAAGTCCAGGGGTATCTGGGTCTCGTCCGCGTATCCCTTTGGCTCGGAGCCTTTTTTTTACGAGCTGTTACCGGTCGTGCCCGCTATGCGCGAGTGCGTGTTAACAGGCAATTAAATCCGAATTACACTTTGCTCATTTTTTTTCAGGCAGCTACACACAGCAAGTGTGTGTGTGTGTGTGCCTTAAACGGCAGGTGTGCCGAGCGCCACGCTCCCCGCCGCGATAAGACTGGCGCAAAGTTCAAGAAGTCAGCCAGTGTGTGTGGCCCGGCAACCAATTAAAGATAAATTTTAATTGCCGCCACTGAATGGAGATTTATGCTGCGGGCATTAACCAGCCAAATCGGCCCTTGGCTCTAATTGAATGGAACGCGGCTCCCACTCCGCCAATAATCGAATTGCCAAAAAGGTCGAGAGTCGGCACTTGCTTTGGGAATGTCAAAAGGCGCTAAGCCGCAGAAAGTTAGCCCAATTGAATTTTGGTAGCCGCTTGAACAGAGATAGGGAGAAATCGGGGGCGTTGGGGAAAACAAACAGAGTCCCCATAAGGTAGGTGCACCATACTTCAGTCGGAAAAACTCGGTCTGGCAAATAAGTTTCATGTCTGCACTGCCAGAAATCTAAAGCCATTTTCCCTGTATTTTTTTTATTTTTTAGAAGGCGTTACACAAGAGTTTTTGGCTTACAAAATTACCCACACTTTCCGTGGTTTTAAGATCATAACTTGGCTTAACCCAACCGATTCAGTGCAAATTCAACGATTTCTTTATATCAAGTACCAGGCGAACAGAATCAGCAGATGGAGGGAGGATGAACTTTGGTGCAAATGGTGCATTGTCAATGACAGTTTTTAAAAGTACCACCACAAAGTGTGCCCATATTGTAGCTTTAATAGCCAGTGTGACCATATTGGCAACTTAGTGGTGGTACTTTCAAATAAATAACCTCCAATTTGGTCAGACTTAGTGATGGTACTTTCACAATTTCGTGCGATACTCCTAAGTGTGACCGGCTGTGGCGTGATGCGAATAAAAGAGATCTTTGCTTGACGAACTTTGGCATTTTGAACGGAAAAACGAGCGCACACATTGAACGCTTTTTTTTAGGTTAACAAATAATTTAGACCAATTTAAGGCTTTAGGATCTTGGGACAGTGCAAAGGCAAGCAAGCTGCAGAGAGATGTCGGAGGTTCGCATTCGGTCGCGCCAGGTGCTGGTGCTGATCATAGTCTTCCTGCTGATCGTAATGATGGTGCACCGAAACAGGAAGCGCACGTGCTACGGTCCAGACCACCTGCAAACAAAGTAAGCTCAGGCGGAGACGTTGCCGAATATCTACGCTGTGACGCCGACGTACTCGTGGCCCGCCCAGAAGGCGGAGCTGACCAGGTAAGGCCGTGCGTGCCCTCAGAGCTCTTTTTCAGATCTTCCGCTCCCTTTTTCCCGTAGTTCATGCTGCTGCCGCTTCTGGACTGGATCATTAAGAAGCCGCCGGAGTTCAAGCTGCAGGGCAAGGATCCCAATTGGATCAAGCCACGCGGCGTCGAGCAGCGCAACTTGGCGCTCACCGACAACTCCTATTCCACGAAGCTGTTAGAGGAAATGTCGAAAATACAAAGGAGACGCGTCGGTGTCTGACCGGTGGCCTGATGGTGGAGCGGCCGTACCTCAGTGAGGATCAGATAGAGGTTATCGGCTTCAATGCGGCCTCGCTGCTTCTCCTGCCTGCCTCTTGGAAAATGATTCTCGGCGCCTACTAAAAATTAACATGTGAAAGTGTTTACAACTTTAGCTTTATTCCAAATAATATTAATTTTAGACCTTTCAAAATGTAAGTCATAACTGGTAAGCATCTGGCTTAAACCACATTTGTTTCAATTTTTTAGACCATACATAAAGAAAACATCGAAATTTAAAAATTAAATTCAAAGCTGGTAGCTAATAAAATGTATTTTATTTTTCTCTTGTTGCTGTAAAGAGTTGTTGTAGTTGTTGTAAAGAAAAAACGAGGCGTTTCCAGTACAAATTCAACAATTTCTGAATCTGAAGTACCAGGCGAACAGAATCAGCAGATGGAGGATGAAATTTAGTTCAGTTCCACTAAGTATGACCATATTAGACGCTTTTAAATCGACACAGTCGATAACGATAATGATTGTCGTTATAAAAGCGGATGAACTTTGGTGCAAATGACGTCATCAGAATTCAAAAGTACCACCACTATAAAAGCTACAATATGGTCACACTGGCACTATAAAAAGCTACAATATGGTCACACTTGCTATAAAAGCTACAATATGGGCACACTTAGTGGTAAAACAAGAATTTTTCACTTCCTTTTGCCACGTGGTCTCCGGCATTGTCATGGCCCTGATTTGCTGCGGCACCTTGTACGAGATTTACCTGCGCGGCAAGCTCAAGGAGGCCCTGCGTCGCCAGGACAAGGAGATGGTGAACATTGCGGCCGTGGCTACGGCAGCCATGCAGGCGGAGGAGGACGGCTCCTCACAGACATTGCTCTAGGAGACCACGGTCCCGTTCACCTATGACGAGGCCGATCAATTGGTGGAGGAGGATGAGCGCGTGGTCACCATGGATGCATGGATCCCTCGAACGCCGTGCACCATTCGCAGGCCATAAAGCACGAGGATGGCGGCTACGTGACGCCCGCCATTGCCAATCTGCCGGAGGCCCTCACGGACATCGTGATCAAGGATCTGCGCAATGTGGACTCGCTGTTCGACTCTGGATTCAGTGACTTTGTTCGACAAGCGGTGGGCAACTCTGCTTCCATGCCCGAGCCGCAGAAGATTGAATCATTGATCACCGAGATGCACGCCTCCAAGTTCCTGGAGATTGGCGACGTCACGCGGGAGTTCACCAACGAGAAGCCCTTCTCCTTTGCCTTCGAGCAGTGGGTGAATGTTGGGCAGAAGCGCCTCCTGAGCATATATCACAATTTTTGGACGTGGAAACGCAGTCGGTGAGCAGCGTGCTGTACGCCACCGTGGAGTACACCGACTATATCGTTTTTGACGATCTGCTGACCGACTTTTACTTGAGACGGAGAAGCTGAGCATCTACTCGCCAAGCTGACCACCGCTTCGCGAGTAGCTGGATTCTGGGTAAGTTATGCCAATCGATTCGTTCGATATTTAAAAATCTGATATATTTGTCGAAAAATGCTTATAAATTGCTGGTTTTTGGACAGCTGCCGACTTCAATGTACTGACCCCCATTCGGGAGTACCTGAACGGCACGTGCCTGCACCTGGTGGCCCACTCGGGCACCCTCCAGATGGCCTACCTGTTGCTCTGCAAGGGAGCCAGTTCTCAAGACTTTGTCAACATTGTGGACAACGAGCTGAGGACGGCGCGGATGTGTGCGGTGATGAACGAGAAGTGCAGTGCCGATGTGGCCATTAAGGTGGGTTCTCCGGCGGTCCCCTCTCAGGCCTTTCGCTAAATAGTTATTCTCTCATTTAGGGACCCGATGGCAAGGACCTGCCTGCATATAGCCGCCAAGCTGGGCAACGTGGGTGCCTCACAGAATATCACAAGCTTCCTGAGCTTCATCAATGCGCAGGACGAGGGCGGCTGGACGGCCATGGTGTGGCCAACAGGTACACCACTGAGAGCCGACTGACAGCGGACTTTAACTACGAGGATCCGGAAGTGATTTTCGAGTGCAACGATGTCTGCGGGTGTAACCAGGTGAGTTAGCTAGCTGCTGGGGGTGCCGAAAATCTACAGCCTAACGTTATTCTGTTTCCATTTATTAAGCTCTCCTGCAAGAACCGCGTCGTGCAGAACGGCACGCGAACTCTGCTGCAGATCGTGGAGTGCGAGGAAAAGGCCAAGGGCTGGGGCGTCAGAGCCTTGGCCAATGTGCAATGGCAATGGGCACCATGTGTGGTGCCGGTGGCGGCGGCGGAGGCGGCCTCCTCCCCCCGGCGACGACGCGGCTCCATGGAACCGCCCAGCACCTACGAGGAATGGAGCGAGGAGGACTAGGATCTATCGGTGACGGCGGCGGCGGAGGCGGCCTCCTCCTCCCGGCGACGACGCGGCTCCATGGAACCGCCCACCACCTACGAGCAATGGAGCGAGGAGGTCGAGGATCTATCGGTGCCGGTGCCGGTGGCGGCGGCGGCGATGGCGGCTAGTACCTAATTTTATAAATTTTACTATACTATTTACATATTGTTATACATAAATCTTTTAAATAAAAAGTGCTACCAAATAAAAGAAGTGGGGAACTGGTTTTATTTCATTTAGCTCTCCCTGGAATGGTTGATCAAGAATATATATGGTTTATAGTTTTAAAAACCATTATGAAGTTGCCATTTTTCCACAGTTTAGCGGCTTATTACAGGCAAAGGAGTCATTTCCGACCCTATAAACCATATATATTCTTGATCAGCATCATCAGCCGAATCGATCTAGCCATGTCCGGGAAGAAAAGGAAGCGACCCATTTTTTGAAAAATTGAGTGATGGTACCATCACCCAATTTTGCAAAAATTGGCCAAAAATTAATTGAAGCTAAAGTGAAAAATTTAAATGCAGAAATGTTCTCCTATAAAAAACGAGAAGAAAGAACCCAACCCCGATTAAATCGGTTGAGGTTTAGCCGAGTTATGATCAAAAAACAATTAAAATTGTTATAAATTGTTGTTGTCAAAATTGTTGTTTTTGTTGTTGTAAAAATTGTTGTTGTTGTTGTTGTACAACAATTGTTGTTGTTGTTGTTGTTGTAAAAAAAAATTGTTGTTGTTGTTGTACAAAAAATTGTTGTTTTTGTTGTTGTAAAAAAAATTGTTGTTGTACAACAATTGTAGTTGTTGTGGGCCTCAATCTTGCCGAGATTTAGTTAAAATTCAACGATTTCTGAATCTGAAGTACCAGGCGAACAGAATCAGTAGAAGGAGGATGTATTTTAGTGCAAATGGTGCAATGACGTCAT
>VNJV01011974.1:0-20713 GCA_008042635.1 Drosophila nikananu
AGTAAGTGGAGGCCTGTCCGTCATACTCCTGAAGGCAGCGATCGTAGTCATCCAAGTCGTATAGTGGAGGCATCTCGTAGAACTGCGTCACTGCAAGGGAAAGGGTAAAAAACAATTCGAGAAACATCATGAGGAATCTGCGGATGAATCAGCTCATTAAGTGGGAAAACTAGTTTCCAATGGGCAGATCCTTTTTCTACCCGGGTTCAATGGCAGTTAATTCGAGTGAAAGGAAACACGTTTCCTCGCCCCGAACTCGAACTTGTTTTGCATTTATTTGCGGGCAGCATCTTCTACTATTCTGAGTCGGGGGAAAAACCAAACAAGCTAATGTAAACAATGTAATTGTTCTGCCATCTTTTCGCTGGTCAAGTGGCTGGCAGGCAGCCTCAATCTCTTGTCAAATTCCAGACACTTGGCTTATTTAATTTTATTGTCAAAATAAATGCTCCGTCATTGGTGGTGTCTCGAGATGTTTTGTGTGCCTCCAAATTTGGAGGGGAACTTTTAACGTGGATCACGCGAATGGGAGGAGCAGGTGCTGACAGATGAACGATCGGGTAAAACTAACTGATCTTTAGTTAAATCGATAGAGAATCTAAGCAAGTTACATTTGCATAACGTAATATTTGTTGCTTTTTAAAGTGTTCAGTTTCCGCATTTGCATTAGACAATACGTAGTATAAACTCCAGCGATTTAAAACGGTAATTGAGTGGTTTTTAATTCAAAATCCATAGCCCACATTCATAAACAAGTAAGAATTAAGAAAAAAAAAACTCACATTTTTAATTGCAAAACAAATATATGAAAAAATATATATCAACCGGGATGAAACTAAAACTAAAACACTGTTCAAACCTTTTTTCACCAGAAGTGTTAATATATTTTCTGTTTATTTGATATTTCCACTGAGACTCTGCCATTGTTATATCATTTTACCATAAAATGAAAAAATATGTATCAACGGGGATAAAACTAAAACTAATAGATTGTTCAAACATTTTTTCACCAGAAGTGTTTAACATTTCTGTTCTTTTGATAATTCCCCTGAGACTCAGCCATTGTTATATCATTTCACCATAAAATGATCAATCTTTCCCAACAATTAATAGAATATTTTTATGGCCCATAAATGGATTTTACATGAAACCTTAATCCTTTCTAATATATATTATTATCGAGTCTTACTGTTCAATTGGAAGCATTGCGCAGCCGTTAAAATCGACGCCAAAAGCACAATGTGTAGCATCATCGTGGGATGATGATGATAATGATGGACCCAATCGGCCGTAAAGAGTAATGCACTCCCTAATTGATTGACTTTGAAAGACTCTTGGCACTTTCGTCACCCAACAGCAGCAGAAATTGCCGTGGGCTCAATACCAATCAAATGCAACACTAACAATAAGAAGAAGCCGGAGTTTCATCAACACAACATCAACCGACGCGACACGAAATAAATGAAGTAAAACAAAGCAGATGCACGATGCACGATGGATGCTCCGGTGACCAGACCCAGGGGCTGCTCTCCGGCCAATGCCAACGACGTTAGGAAATGCACTTGACTTGCGGTTATTAGATAGCTTTCGATGGCTGAACACCAAACCGAACCGATCCGATGGCGACAACGTGCGAGCCGAGAATGAAGCCAGACCGGGTCAGATGTGTGCGGTTAAAGCCTCTGGAGCTCTGGATTTCCGCTGCCGACGTCGATGCAGTTGTTCGGGCAGCGACAGACGGTTTCAAAATTCCACCGGAGATGCGTTGGTTTCCGAAAAATAAAGCAAAACGACTTAAAAGCCCCAATGCGTTGGAACATGTTCGATGCTGGCGCTTAGTATTCGCCCACATGCAACTGATTTATGTTTCCATGTTGGCTTACGGCCAGTTTATCAATTATTGGGCATGAATTTAGGGCCATATGGGCCCTTAGAGGTTCTCTTTACTGGAAAAACGTGTTTCTAATCTACCTGGCCAGTATGAATGTATATTTTCATTTTTGGACATCAAATTCTAACTGAACAGCGTAAAATATGGCTAAAACAAAATGCGAAATTAATTGGAGGTCACATAGATGCTGAACCCTCAGGCCATTACAAATGGTCTCTAAGATCGTAACACCAAGAATTTAGGAAAGACAGGCTAAAGTTCTCTTGTAAAAGGGAATACATCAAAAGACTCAGACAACAAACCTGGTTTCCACTTACGGTAGTAAGCCAGACTTGAATTAATTAGATAAGAACTGCGTTGTAAATACTTTGTTCAATTGAAAGAGAAGAATGTGTGAGGTATTGAATGAAATTAGGTAGCATACTAGTATCTGGGCAATAAGATATATCACTAAATAAGATTTATCACAAAGTATTTTCTATGTGGGGTTGACTCATTAATTAAAACCAAACTGACCAGGTACAACATTCTCACAACTTAATTATCTTGTTTGCTACTATAATAAGTGACAATTACAACAGGCACACATAGAACAAAAATAACTGAAAGGGACTTACTTGCTTATAATAATAATCTATTTGTAATTTTATGCACATTAATTAAATGAAATACTGCAAAGTCATTTTGAAATGGCAAGAATTCAAATCCTTGCAGTTGAAAAATTAATAAATCAATATAAATATAGTAGTTTATAGTACAAACAGATTTTACTGTAAGTTTATTTACATTATTTAATTTATTTGCGTAGTCACTATTAAAGTGCAATAATAAAAATTGGAATATGTAATATTTGTCACACTAGCATTACGAATTATTATAAAATGCACCTAATAGGTACCCGTAAACAATGTGTTAATCGAAAACAAAACTGAACAGGGACAATATATTGCGTTTACATTAAAAAAGTACACATATACTAAAATTGATCGGTTCGGTTGTTCATGCTGATTAAAAATATACATGGTAGAATTTATAGGTTCGTAAATAACTCATTCACTGCGTTGCAAGCGTCTGAATAAATATTCTAATACCCTGCGAGGGTAATAATGTCAAGTCACGATGAAATGGCAACTGTGTTGCAAGCTTCTGAATCAATATTATAATACTCTGCGAGGGTATTAAAATAATGCCATGTCACAATGAAATGGAATAAACACATAGAGCCCTTGACTTCTGCAACTTAAATCCTTGCGCTTCTCTTGAGTAACAACAAGATAAACTAAGATTGACGGTCCAGCTACTAATTTAATTTAAACATTACTACAAGTTTATGAACATAAATTTAACACTTTATCAAGTCGCCGTTAAGTTGCAACAATAGTAGTGTAAGTTCTAGCAACTTAACGGTGACTAAACAAAAAGTAAAAAATATAACACTAATAAGATTTAATGTAAAATACACTTAATATTTAAGACAAATACACGATACCTGAATCTGATACACGAATCTGAGTATAATTTAACCATTTATAAAAATAGTTAAGTTAATGCACATTAATTTATCTTATTGAAAAAGCAAACAAAGCCAAGTCACTATGACAATGCAATTTTATTTGCCTTAGATAAGGGTTTGAAATATCATGTAAAAGGTTAATGACGTTAGACTTTAGTCTTATGGGAAAGTCAAGAAAATATAAACATATACCTTAGGCAATTTTATATTCTTTATAAATCTTAAACCTACTCTTATACTAATTCCTCTAAGTAAATCGAAGCACACGATGTATTTCTAAGCGAATAAAATGTTAAACTTGACTTTTGTTTGCAGGCAACTTCTTGTCCTGATTCACCTTTCCCAGGCACGTGCCCGCCTGGATTTATCACACATGGTAAATTCCCAGCATGTGCGTGATGTGATCGCCCTGCTCACGGAGAGTATCACCCAGACCAGCCTCAAGCCAGATGACGAGGTGAGGCGCAGACCCGGCGGATCTGGAGCTAGAGCAGGCGGCAGCGGCGGTGGCGGAAAAGGCGCCCAACTGCGCAATTTTGTGCAAATGTTGCAACGACGCTCGGCGGCGCTGGGCCGGCGCATCTTTGAGTTCGAGGAGCTTAAGGAGATCGGAGCGCGGGCTGGGATCTTGACGGGCATCAGTCAGTTGGTGGATACGGCCAATATGGGCGGCTATTTGCTCATGAAGGGCGCAAACATGTACGAAGTGGTTCCGGACTGAGCGAAAAACTGTACAAATTCCAGAGTCAATATTTGACGCGTCTACGATTGTTTTTTGTTGTTAACTATTAGTTAAGTGGCTCATCAAGTACATTGCTCTAATGAGCAATTGTAGTTTAGGAATTCCTGTTACGATTAGGAATCGTTAAGTTTGCAATCTAATAGTTAACCAATTATTAGGGTACTTCCAAAGAGTCATTTCCATTTCCGCTTCATCAGTGTTATTTTTGTAGAATTAAGCATACTTTTGGGAGCGTAGTAAATATAAACATTGCCATTACACTAATTTACAAAGGAACAGTTCCAAACCTACATTAATATATAACATTAACATTTTTGTGGTAACTATATTCTGTTTGATTCTCAGTTCAATATATGTATAGAATAAATCAACAAGATGAAAAACTCGCCTTCCAGTATTGGTTTCCATTTAATACTTTATTTTCTTGTATTCATAAAATTTTAATATAATACGATTCTTTATAAATAAATACACAAATCTTTCTGTCCATCGCTGCTTTCTTTTCCTACTTTTCGGGTTTTCTAAAGTGTTGTCTTGCTTGCTTTAAATGTTTCTGTCTCTGTAAGTAGTCAGCAGTAGTAACTATTTGCCCTCGTATACAAAGTTATACCAGAGAGTTGAGATGGGGGCTTAGGTCTAGGTGGAGCTATATAATATATTTCTATATATACCGTGCCTGGAAATCCTATTCGACTATGTACAATATTGCTAGTGAATGTAATGTAATATTTGGCTTATACTTTTCCTACCCCACTACTACGTTTGCTCATTTAAAACTTATAGCCTATTTAAGGGTTTTACAATCGTTACATACTTGGTTTGGGTTAGTTTCGGATTAGGCCTAAGATCGGTGTTAGAGCATGAGATTTATAATATGTACGAGCCAATTTTGCAATAGCTTTTAGGCTAATCAGTCTAAATAAATCGATGCAAACGCATAACGCGCAAACGAGAACGAAAATTTGTCTAACTTGCTGTCTAAATATTTCAATCTAAAATAATCAAGCTAATCCTTAGGCTAGGCGCTGCATCATCACTTCCATCGTGTCAAGTTTAGTTAAAGATTGTTATTGCACAATGTTAGGTAAATATACTATGAAGCTGGGTGAGATTGGCCCTGGCGCAGTCAAGTGGTAGTGTCTTTGGGAATTGATAGCATTGTCTTTCTGAATGCTTGGGTGGGTAGGAATGATAGCAGAAATAAACTTATATCAAAGGATGTGCAAAAAATCGTTGGATATTTAAAGCTCCTTATCATTTTAAATCTTTCTCTATCCAGATGAACTAAACAAACAAAAAATACAAAATCTACCCACCCTATTCTATGTATACGAGTATGTCGTGTGCTTTGTACTTTCAAAACTGTTGCAGACAGACAGTAGTAGACGTGACGAGAACTAAATAAAGCTAAGAACTTTGCACTTTCCGCTTACCACTAATAAATTAGAGCTAAGCCACAAATAAATACAATAAATATTTTCACTAAATATGCCGTCGTGATTGCCGCCTCACACCTCCGCCCGGAATGTGAGGTTGAAGGTGCGCAGCTCCATCGGTTCCAGACTGACCTCGGCCAGGGATCGAATGTGCAGACCATCCTTAGACGGCTTCCTTTCCATCCCCGTCAAGCTGGTGGCCTCGATGCTTTGCAGGCTCAGTCGACCCAACTGCACGTTGCCCAATCCGTTGGTGGACAGCGGGCATACGGCCTGCATACCCAACTCCCTGCCAGCGCTCACGCTGCAGTCAAAGCCCTGGCGGTGTAGCACGAGCAACGCTGAGGCGGACGGAAACAGCTGCAGCTCCGGATCAGATAGGGTACGCAGAGTGGTCAGGTGCACGTCACAGGGCAGAGCTCCTTTCGGCAAAAGCCTGACCAAAGGCATCAGCGCCGCGGCCAGTTCCGGCTGCTCCAGGTTACTCAAAAAGTAAAGATTAGGCGGATAGCGCAAAGCGTTGGCCAAATGTTGGGCCTGTTGGCTGAGCACTTTGTAGCTGGGCGGCTGGATAGGTTGCTGATCGCCTGGCAGGTCCTCCACCAGGAGCCAGAACTTGTGCCGCGTCAGGCGGCTGTCCACGACGCCCTCTCCCATGCCCCTATAGTCGTCGTACAGCGTTCGCCGATCCAGCATCACCTCCAGCTGGCCAGGCTCGTAACTGGCTGCGCCCTGGGCGTGAGTGGTAAGCAGGGTAAGACGGAGACGCGCATCCTGGATGAAGGCGCCCGAGGTTATGGGGAAGTAGTTTCCCTCGATGCCAATGGCGGGCACTTTGATGCGTCTAAACGAAAAAGGAAGTAAAGGATTAGCATGGATTTCAACCTCTTCAGCTAAATGCCTTACTTACTCATGATACTGGAAACCGTTCTGATCGCTGTAGAAGATGGGCAGCTCAGGCATGGGTCCCGTGTCCGCCGGCTCCTTGAGTGGATCACGCTGCATGGGCGCTTGAGCAATATTATCTATGTTAGTGATCAGTCGCATGAAAAGCTCCGTCTCCCTGTTCTTTGGCGGCGGCTCGAAGTCAATATCGTTTTCCACATATATACCAGCATCCAGGTGGGTTCGCGTATTGAAGATGCGCACTGTGTGGGCCAGGAAGGGGCCGTATATGACGGTGACGTCGCTGGCAATCGGACCCGAGGTGATGATGATGCGCACGTCTGTGTAGCCCTCGAGCACTTCCTTCTCGGCCTCGCTCTGCTCGGGATCCGTTTTGAATAGATAAGCGCCCGAGTGGAACTGGGCACTGCGGTAGGCGGCAAACTTGATGTTGCACTGCATCGGCTTCAGAAGCTCCTTCTTTTGATTCTTGCGGGTGATGGTCTTGAGGAAGCCGCTCTTCTCGTCGAATAGCAAGCGCATGTGCGGATTCTCCAGTTGGATGTCGCCTGTAAAAAAAGGGAATTAAATCAGAAGTTTGTAAATCGAATATTTATCGATCTCAACTCACCCGCTGGCTTGGCACGCGCCTCAAACACTGGACCTGGGGAGGAGGTTTCAACTTCTTCCGGCGGACTTGAGCCTGGTGCTGCCGCTGCCGCTACCGTTGGCTCCGTGCACTCATCACAGTAAATGGTCGCAATGTTTCGCTTGTAGTTGACCTCATCAACCTGGACGCGATACGTGCTGAGAGACAACGGTTCCAGCTCGGCCACAAACATCACCTCGAATTGGCGGGTCGAGGTGCGAATGCGTCCCATGGTTCCGGAGACGGAGGTGCCTACTTCCTGTTCGTAGGACTCGGTGATGTTCCACACCGGATTGATCTGGATGTGACTTAGCTCTACGCCCTTCTCGTTGAGGATCTTAACATTGGGATGCTGAACCCGCAGTGTGACCACCTCGATGCGCTTTTGGGCCAGTGAGTTGTACAGCACAAAGCTACCAACAGATCCGGTAGAAGCCGCACCACCCGCTCCAGTTCCTCCCGCCAAAGCAGTCGGCGTGGACTCATCTCCGCTGACCATCTGGATAGGCATCTTTCGTGGCAGTTTATTGAAGTTATCGCGCTCGAATTCGCTCAGCACGAAACCATGGTGACGTGGCTGACCCTTCTGCAGCAGCAGCTCCAGGCAGGACTCCTGCATCTTAACCATGTTCTGGGTGCTCTCGAACAGACGCATGGCATAGTCCCGCATCACAGCAGCCTTTGAGGTTCCAGTGATGGCATCGTGGTGCTGGAAGAGTCCCAAATTACGCCTGGCATTGATGATAAGCTCGTAGTTCTTTTCGTAGATCTTAATGGCATTCTCACGCTTCGCCTGGCGAGCGGTGTTGTAGGCCAGCGTAAAGAGAATTTCGGCGGAACGCAGGTGGTGCTCTAACTCAGAGCTCAATAGCTTGTAAAAAGGACGCGTGGTGAAGTATCCCGACCAATAGGCCGGCCTGCCCTCCGAGAAAATGTCCGAGTAAACAAAGAAGTCACCCTTGAAGCTCGGGAAACCGGGACTATGATCTTTCATGCGCTCCTTGATGGCCTCAAAGTAATCCCTCGGCGTGCCAAAGCGGATATCAGCATTGTACAGCCTCCGGTTGGCCATGATGTGGTCGATAAGCTTCTTGTAGTTCTGATACTGCTGATCCACTTCGCGTTCCTTGTTGTAGCGGAAATCATCGCCTACCGGAATGAGCGCCACGTTGTGCGGGAAGAGCGAGGCAGTCCGGGCATACTGCTCCAGTAGGAGTTGCGCCTTGGCTTCCAGATTGTCATCAGTTATGAACTGCGCCTTCACGGAGTACTCGGTGTACTCGCCGGGGATTTTCCGGAAGTCAAAGTTCAGGCAGATGAATGGATGGGGTCCGCAAGATCCCTTGATCGAATATATATCGAAGGGCATGTTGTGGGTGAGCAGGCTGCCTGTTTCACTAGACTTTCCGTTCCTACTCCGCCAATAGGGCTTCCAGATGAAGTCACCCGACTGCTGGCGGGCGAACCACTGCTTCCAAGCATAGTGAATCCGCTGGATAATGGCACCCTCGAAGTTCGCTCCAGAAAGCAGGTACGGCACCGTGCTGCCATGGCCGAAGGGGTCAATGGACCAGCCCACCTTCGGGGTAACATTGAGGTTATTCTTCAACCACTGATGACCCTCGATCAACTGATCCAGCATGGGATAAACGTGGACATTCGCCTCGTCTGTCATCACCCACCCGCCGGTGGTGATTTCGATCCGTCCCGCGTCGATTAGGCGCTTCAGAGCTCGCTGCTTGGTGGGATGTGCCTGGTCCCACCACAGCTGCAGGAAACTGATCTCCGACCAGATAAACGTCATGTCCGTGTACTCCTGCATTTTGGTCACCAGCAGGTTGAGGATCTGGCGCGAGTCCGACTGAAAGTAGTTTGTAAAGGTCTTCAGCCAGCCAGGATCGTTGTGGGAGTGCGGCACCACGATTATCTTTAGCGGGGGCCGCTGCTTGTCCTTCTTCTGCGCGTCAAAGCGCTCCTCGAAGCCACGATCCCAGTACTCCTTTGAGCGCATCCATTCCGGCTGGAAATCGAACTTGCTGTGCTCCTGGTTGGCTGTTATGTTCGTGTTACTTTCGACCAGCTCGTAGCACTTATCGCCCCACTGGCTGTTGGTGTCGGTGTAATGCTGTTCCTCGGACGGCGACTCCTTGGTCACGTCCGCTTGCTCCGGAAACCTCTTCTGGCTTGAGGCGACCGCCGCATGTAGTTTCTGTAGCTGCTGTTGCTGGATGATCAAGGAGGTGCCACCGCCCACGTTGAAACCAGTGAGACCATTGAGAGGCGATCCGCGCAACGCCGCCGTGGGAACTCCAGTCTCGGCAACGGGCGCGGGATTGGGCTGCCCAATGGAGATGTAGTAGAGGCAGAGCAGGATCGTCACAAACGCCGACAACAGGCCAATGCATCGCGCTGAGCCGCGGCGGAAGAGCTTGAACGACATCCTGTAGAGTTGAGGGGAAATCTTTGTCTCCGGCTGGGATTCCAAGGGAAGATCTCGCTGCTGAGCTTCCGCGGCCTAACTCGAAGTGCGTTCTACATCTGTAATATGAAAAACAAATGTTTTATTTATATTCCATTATTATATTTAAGTTAAAATATTTACAAAAAACCAAAGATTAAACTTAAACATGAAAACCCCAAAAAATCATAGTTAACAAAGCGGATCAACTCCCCTTCCTCCATTCCCAGCTTAATCCTCCCTCTGATTCTATTTTCCCAGCACTAATCCTGTCTGGGCTGTCCCTACCGCAAGAGTGTTTGAATATTTCATGTGGACGAGACGACAGGAAGTTTTGTGGAGAATTTAATTAAACCATAACAGGGACGAGGGAGAGCCAAGTGCCTGGGGCCTGGGGCCTGGTTTAAGGAATGCATAATCGCTGGGGAAACATTTGTGAGTTGGTCTAGGTCCTTGGACTCGCCTTTCGATAAGAAATTTGCAAGTCTCTTTAAACGAGTGCTTTAGAGGTATTAAGCAATTACAAATTGAACGCAATTTCCCCATTCCCCGGATTTGAAGAATGGCCATGCTGAAGTCCAAAGTTCACATCTCAAACTACGTCAGCACACGAGCTGCAGGAGCCAGCAGCAAGTCAAACTAACTAACCGAACTCTGCCAACTGAAAACTCAATCAAAAACTCTTCACATGTTCACAGAACTTTTTGCAATGATGAAATTATTGCATAGTTTGGCAAAAACTTTTGCCCCGATGAAGGTGTTATATCCCTTCTTCTGCGGCTGAGCTCTGCGGACAAATAAATTAATAGTCCACCACAAAAAAAAAAGTGTGCGGAATATGCCCAAGCAAACACAATAAAATAAATACCAAAAGAGAAAAACTACAGCAAACCAAGTTATGAGAGCTGTAAAAACAAATGAACAATTTCCATTGCTGCACATGATTTATTCACCTCAGTTCGCCTCTGCTATAATTTAGGTTTTTATTTCTGTTTGACACGCAGAGAAAACACCATCTCTATATGCCGCAGTATTAAATTTAATTAAGTTTTAAAAGGCATTTAAGGTCCGACGAGCAGCAGGCAGCGAGCAGCATCGTCGTTCAGCTTGATTCAAATGTTTCAATTAGGCAAAGGGGTAGCCCAGAGTGGGGGGAGCTGCTCCACAGCTTAGCTCGTATGCTAATCAGCGGACATTAAGTGACGTTGCCACAAGCCACCGCCACCACCTGTCACCGGACGGAAGAGAACAAGCTGGAAAATGCAAAACACTTGGCGCTATCCCATTCCCATGCTCCTATGGTAATTTAAACGTTTCCCTCTGTCCCAAGAGACCCATTTATTTCTCTTTTTGCTTTGCTCCACAGAGAAATGTGCAGAGCGTGCGGAAAAACTGCGAACTGAGAGACAGCCAGGGCTAAAGGCTCCCTAGGAATGCTCAAAGTGGGACAGCAGATGAAAAAATATGAAGAGGAGGCCACAAGGCATTTACAGATCTCAGATGCTGGTGGTAAACTTCTCCTCTCTTGAGCAGAGTTTCCTTCAATTATTTCAATTAGCCCAATATTTTCACTTCCTTCCGACCGACCACCAGCGGGACCTGATAACTTCCTGCGAAGGGAAAACCAAGGAAGTCATGAGTCAACTGCTGTGGGCGTCTTGTCCTTGACTCCTTTCAAGCATTTTGCAAGCCAATAAGTATCTTGAATTTAAATAGAGAAAAAAGCAGTAGGAAGGAAATCTAATCTCTTCTATTATTAATATTGTGCAAAACTAGGTTTATTTTCCTAAAACACAATTCTCAAAAGCAGAACCTTTTATTATTTTAATTGAATGAAAAATAGCCCGATAAATTAGTTAATTAATGTGTAATAATAGTAATCAGTCTCTTATTTGATTTAATATTCTTAAATACATTCAGACCGGTCATGAATTTTTATTATTTACTTGCATTATGAGTTGTTAAGCTTCTCTTTACTTGTTTATTTCAAGAAAATGATTTGGGTTTTCTGCTGTGTAGTTAGTTAGGAGATAGATTGAGATAGACCAAGCGATTCGTGCTGCTGTCATCACGAATGTTGGCAAGAGTCTTCTGGCAAATTTGATTCCATTGCAAATTGCACTCTGTCAACCTTTTTGTTCCCCTGAATGATGACAACCTTCATCTGGGAGTCAACACGTAGCATCCTTCGGTTTCTTTTGACATGTTATCCTTTTGCATTCACTTTCCTCCTTCTGCACAATAAAACTTTGGGTTGGAAATTGTTTTTCTTTTTGTTTATTACTCTTGTTGTTGTTCCTCTTTCTCAGTTAGCTCCTAGCTTCCTGTGCTGATTGTGAGTGTGCGTGTTTGTCTGCTTTTTTTTTGTGAGTCCCTGTCCCTACACATCAGAGGGATAGGAAACCCAACTCGAAAAGTCAGTTTTTCCGCCACCCTGTCCCAACTGCTCCGCCCCTGGGCCCTTCATCACAGACTTTGCCTTTCGCTCTGCCGATTTCCTTGCTCCTTTGTGCCTCTTAGCCCCCAGACGCCTCTTAACCCCTTGACGCCTTCTGTGAGGGAGCTTAATTTCGTTCAGAGTTGCAACACGAAGCGCCATGTGAGTGCGCTCAATGCAAATGGATATCTTTGCTACCGTTTTGTGTAAGGACACCTGGGTATTGTGGGTATTTCTGTTGGAATAATGGGTTATTAAAAACTATTCAAATTAAAACGTAGTTATGAAAGCATTTAGCTAGAAAATACGTTTACCATAGAAAATACCAGCATGCTTCACTTTAGCAAATTAATTTCAAAATGACTTTATGACCACAAAGATCCTGTCAAAGTTAGATAAAAGAATATACCATATTGCCAGCAAGTACTTCAGTGCATAGAGTTGACCAACCTCACGACCTTGAGAATCTTCTTCTTTAGCCGAATGGACTAAACATTCTTGTTTACATTCCGAATGTAGTTTGTATGCAACTTATATATTTATTATAATAAAAAACCTAAATAAATCCCATACTACTAGGTATTTATCAGTCAACACGCTTTTCTAACTGACTCAAAATTGGCTGCTCTGATGTATTGATTGGTTTGGTTGCTTTTCTTTGTGGTCCTGTACCGCCCAAATTTGTAGTTTTGTATATGAAAAAGTTTTGGAAAAGCTCTCCCGGTAAATCAATTGTATACTTTGTTGTTTGCTTTTTTTTATTGAAGGAGGGTGGGCGCACTCAGAAGTTTTGTATTGCTGTTATTCAATTTCATAATACTTTTCCAATGCAATTTTAGTTTAGAAACTTTCAAACAATTGCAAAAGGGAAACAAATTTAGCTCTTCATTGTTTGCCATTGTATTTACATAAGAATTACAACCGTTGTCATTGCGACACCTTTAAATTGCAGTAGAAAGAAATGTAATTTCCCTTAATTAAAAGTTTCTTGCAAAAAGTTAATTGAAAGTCATTCCAGTCACCTAAGAAGGCCGAAAAGGCGGCTAAAACGAAAGAAACGAAGAGCAGAAGGCAAAAGTGTGAACGTAAATTCAGTTCAAAACTAGTGAACGCTGGAGGGCCAAAACCAACAAGAGCCAGAACAATAGTTTGCATAAATGCCACGGAAATTGCAGCTGCAGCTGAAGGCGAAGCGAAAACCCTTTACTCTACTTGTCGGTCCCAAACTGAAAACTAAAAATGGTTAAAAAACTGTTTTCTTAGCGGCAAACACAGAAAGTTGTTTCTCCCCCCTTGAAGGAAAAATTGCCGACAAAAAACACACCGAAAGTTCAACTCTGACTTCGTACTTTGGGATTGGTGTGGCAGCTGGAGTTTGCTGTGCTTCCAGTGGCCCAACCGAAACTGGGATCTCGGACGGGGGCAGAGAGCTTAGCAAGGTTCCGGAACTCGACAAAGAGTTCATGCCTTTTTAATTAAAGAAACTAGCGTTGCACCAAAGCCCCACGAAAGAGGGAATAGCGCGGAAAGAGCTGGTATAAGGGCCAGGGAAGAACCAGTTATGGCAATTTTCCGGGGCAGATGAGCATGAGTAATGCGGCGGTTAAGCCGCCAGTGGAGCGTGTGGGTTTGGCATGTGCCCACCATGTATAATCGCAGCAGACACAAAAAAAACCAAATAGCTTGGGCCCATCCGGGCTTATGCTAGTGGGCCATTAGCATAGTCAGCGGAGCAACAGCCACCAAGAAGAGGCCTAGGCATTATGGCAATCTTTGGGGCGGAGGCGTATGGTAATCACCAGAGGAAGTTGTCAAGATCTGGCCAAAGATGTGCCAGAAAACTGATTATAATAATCAAGATTGCTCCACTTTTTCTTCCCCTACATTTTTGTAATTACTTTTCAAAACAGCACAAGCAGCTATAAATTAGAATTCAACTTTGCATAAAATTATTTACAACATCATTACCAAGTTTCTCTTTAAACGGAATTCTCCAGCGACTAAAGCCTACTTATAATAGCAATAATAATTGCTTTTAATAGTTACTTAAACTAGTTTGGAACGACGTTATTATTATTATCTTTATACTAGGGTAAATATTTATATTATTTCTTTTAGCCAGATCTCAATTTCTGTCCCTAAGCATTAGCACCTGAAATAGTACCTCATTAAAAATACATCCTTGCTTTCCTCCTAAGATTTATGCCTTTTCACTGGATGGTTTTACAATGTCTAGAACAAAGTAACTCCTCCCATCACACCTTTCCTGCGGCTCACTCACCCACCACTCACCCACTCGACCCAGCCGCAATTGAGTAAATGGAGCCAAAACAAAACCTCGGAAAAAAGAACTGCTCCGGGGCTGCACTAAGCTCCCCATGTCAATGGCAGACCAACGAAGCGGACTGGCGGGGGAAATACCCCTGGAACCGAAAGCCGTTAGACAAGAGGAACTTGCCAGCTAGCGCGGCGAATTCACAGTTACTCACTTATGCAGCGACGCCAAACGTGACATATGGACAAGCTAAACAAAAAAAAAATACTAAAAAGGGTTCAGGGATCGAAGTGTGATATACCCTTGAAAGTAATTTAAATCATTATTGGAAAATTTCAAGCTTAGAAGTTAGGTTTTTTAATTCATAAAACTTAAGATCATATTAAAGACTTTACGTTGCAACGTTTATATATTTCCTAAGTATTTTGAAATTATTAAAAATGTATTAGTCCATTTCGCCAGCCTTTCCTCACAACTAAAATACCCCCCGAAAGGGTACAATAACAGCAATGGCAACAGCGAGCCCAATATTAAAGTCTGGGCCCATAAACTTGGCCAAATACACGGGCCAGTCAGACCGTAAAGGGATTGAGATGGAGGGGAAGGTGGCGGCGGACGTAGCGCCAATGTTGATTAAATGTCATTGAAAAAAGGAAAACAAAAACCAAAAAACAATTGGCGAGCGGAGCAACGTACGGTACCCGACTACCATATCTGGGTTTTCCATAATTCCCTCAGGAACTGGGACTTACCGATCGCCTAGAGAAAGTTCGTGGTTTCCTCCTTAAACTACATCGATCGTATCGGTTTCACTATAGCGGTTGAGGTTATCAAGCAATCATAATTCATTTTCCAATAACTGCAATTGATTGCGGAAAAGTGGCGCACCAAGAGCACTTCCGTTCCACGCACTTGAGCACTAATCAAATTATCTATGGTACATGGGTCCGTTTATTTTACCAATTAGGTGATTTCAATTGATTTGCCTCTAATTAATGGAATTCCTAGCCACGCCGCGCAAACTGTTTCAATGGCAGTTGTGTCTTTTTTACAACAGCAAATAGTGTTCTTTTTTGGCGAGTCAGGTTTAATGCCAGATTCAATTTATTAACCATAAATTATACATAATTAAAAGAGAGTTTTATGAATGATTTAATTAGCAAATGGGCTGTTGTTTGGTTTACTTATTGATAAAAAAGTTTGTCACGTTTGGAAGTATAGAATTCCCTTAATATTTTCCTATCTGAAACCATAGGAAGTTATCTAATTATCTTGCTTGATACGTGTGATACATAATGGCCATGTCCTCTTGTTCCTTTCTTTAAGGTTCCATTTCTAGCAATTTAAGAGTCTACACGTACACCACTGGCACCATATTAACTTATTGATATGTCTTGGACTAAGACCTTAACGCCGAAAGCTATAAAATGCCATAAATGCTGACAAGCACTGGGCACAAGTCGCCTCATAAAATGTGCTCCTTTTATTTCATCCGGAACGTGAGACTTTATTTTTTGCATTGTATGGAAGGTTTTTCGCCGCAGAGTTTTCTGTTTGCGTTGAACCTTTTTTTTTCTAACTTTGTTCGCAGAGGAAAATGAAATGAAAATTAATTCTTGTTTTTGTTTTTCGTTATTACACGCTGAGCTTAGACAAAGAAAAGATGGCCCGGGTGGGGGTCTTTAGGAGCGTTGGAAACAATAGCAACCGTTTATGGCTTTGATTATGAAATTTTCCGTTTCAATTTCATGGAGTTAAGTGGTGGGAAAACACTCACTCACTCACTCACTTGCGGTATATGTAACAGGTTTACAGTTATGCCATATATGAACGTAAGGAAATATGGTGTAGAGAGGCTCCTGACAATACGCATGGCATTGTGGGAACGCCGAGCGAGCTGGTTTGACACCATTCCCCCACCGAGATCCAGATACAGATACAGATACGGAGCTGGTGTGAAGTAGGTCCCAGTCCCCCATTATATCTCTATTTGTTTACCCGATGAAATAAAAGTTACGACTCACTGTTTGTTTTAAAGTGTAAACTAATTGAGGGCTTGGCTTGGTTAATGGGGCCAACAAAGCGGATTTCCTTCAAAGTACTAGAGAAATTGAAGAGATGTTTCGCTGTGTGTATCTGCAGACGTATTCATAATGGTAATCCCTTAAAGAGCGTTCTGAGATTTTAGTACAACCAATCTTAATAAATAAAATATTACGAACACCGATTAATATCTGCTATATTCTGATTTAATCATACCCAAAAAACCCATTTCCACATCTCAAATTCTATAAAGAAATACTTTTTAAACCCATTCTTGTTTTTACTTATAATAATATATAATAATAATATTCTTGAACCCTTGCCTTTTATTTACAGTTGTCCAAACCAACTCCATGTCAGCTCATTAGCAATTGGGCCACAAATCACTGGCTAAACAAACACCGAATTCGATGACCAATAATGACCATCGAGCCCCGCGGCGTGTTCTGCACTATTTAGCGCAAAAAAAGAAATGCGAGCTTTTAAACAAGTGTGACTGTGGCCGAAACCAAAGCCAAATCACACAATCTGTGACTAACTTCTATAATAATGGTGCCGGCCGGAACATCTAACCCAAACGTGTCCCATACGGTTTGGCCAATTCATGGCGCGCTCCCTCCATTCCCACTTGGCAGCTTTTGACACGCATCATTAGCAGCCGTCGGATAATGCGGTGTCTGCCATTGAGATCTCTCTGTTGGGACGGGGGACTGGGCGACCGGCTGGGAAACGAGGATCGAATGATTATTTTGTGCGAGGCGATTTATGCGGTAAGCGATATGATTGCATGATGACATGACATCGCTGTTTCCCAAAACCTGCCACCGGAAAATAGACAGCACGCCATCCGTGAGCGGCGGGGGAAATTTGAGTATGAACTAATGAAAATAAATAATAACCGCACGGAGTTGGAGTCCGATTCAAAGTCGAACTCGGGAGCATTACCCGACAGCTGTCTTGGCTGGGGGTCGCGTCGTTCGACCAGGCTAATTTTAGTGGCCCGGCACGAAACGAGGGAAAGACACTTACCGAGGCAATCGATACACGGGGCTGACTTAAGTGTCAAAATGATCCAAGGCGTGTGGCATTAAATATGTACTGATGTATATAAGGAAACCCGAGACCCAAAGGCGGCCGTATTTGGTTACTGTATTAAATATAATAAAAATCTATCTGATAAAATAAGATCAGAATAAGTGATTTGGGAAACAAATCCTTTATATAATTGACGATTATATAAAGACAATATTCTGCTATTAGTTGTCATGTAATATTGATAAAACACTATTAAGAAAAGAAAAGAAATCGTAAATAACTAAATTGTAATCATAAATATAACGTTACAGCTTACACAAATCAAGAATTCCCTAGAGGATCATATATTTCAGCCAATTTCTTGGCTTTTTTTTTATTCCTTTGTGTCCTGTTGACATAAACTCCCCTTTGGATTAACATTTTTAATGTCTGGGGTAGGTAAATATATTTTTCTAAATCTTACCATCAAAACACAAGACCCAAATCAAAAGAGAATGCTTTTATATAGCAAGAAACCCTAAGGGAAACCAACTTAAAACTATGTCCTTCTATTACTCATTGTTCTCCCTAAAAATAAACTGCAATTTACATGTCTATTACATAAACTTACATTACCAACTTACACACAAAACGGGATGGCAAAAAGTCCTTTCGTCCTGGCGCGGAACAAGGACAAAACACATAAATCAGCGCCCGCCGCACACACTGACACACACACACAGAGACACTCGCCCAGCGGTGAGCTAAAAGTTTTTCCTTGTTTTACACAATGTAAAAGAACTGGGAAATGAAAAGTTTCCACCTTTTTTCCCTTAATTTAAATGAATGCACAGCGGATTGAATCCTTTATTGGCCATGAATGGCATACTCGTAATTAGAGACAAAGCAATTGTTGACCTTTCACTGCGATTTGCTCTAGCTATTTGTCCTTCCTTCATTCAGTGCCCCCCACGTTCTTGATTGTGATGTATTTTTCCACTCGCGTTGTCCTTGCCGGCGTATAAAAAGGAGGATTGGAAAAGCAGTAGCCTGGAGGAGCTCGCGAAGCGCCCTCTGCCAGCGACGAAACGCAACTGCGGAGCCCGGAGGAAGTCGACGGACCCTCGGCTCTCGCTCGGCTGTCATTCGGGTCTCCTCGGCTCGTTAGCAGCCGGCAATTGCAGCAGCGCAGCATTATAAGGGGCGCCCTGCCACCTCCTCACGTCTCCCACCCAACAGCGGGGGTCGGACGGCCAGTGTTGTCATTTTTATACAAGTAATTTGAAGTCATTAAGAAATAATTAAAAATAATGAAAATCATGGGGGTTTAAAATCTATTAAAGGCAGTCCAAACCTAAGATAAAAACTTATTTTAAAACTTAATTTTCATTTCCTAATAGTGCCCCTAGTGGAAGAGTGACTCTTAATTAAATAAAAACCAATAGCTCTAAACTAAATACACAAATAAAACAAAGAAACATTGTGGCTTAGCTTTTCAGTATATTATGTAGCTCCTCTGGCCTTCCAGCTACTCCAAAATCATTCCCAGTTGCGCCTGCCTGCCTGTTTGGTCACGTTGTTCCTGGCTGTGTTTTCATTCTGTTGGCCAGGTTTGGCTTTGTATTTGCTTTGTCGGCGCCGTCAACAGCAGAGCCCCAGCCATCGCAGCCTCTCACCTGCCCCCGTCCAACTCCCCCTGGCCATTGCTCTCCATGAGACGCCTCGGAATGCGGAGGTGTTCGAGAATTCTCCCCATCTGGAATTACTTTTGTTTTACAACCGAGGCTGCTGAGGTGGGATTCCTGATGGTTCCTTGTTTGTCAAGAGCGAAATTGGTTAAGGTTTTTGTATTTTTTGTGTTGACAGCTGGACTTATTAATTATTTGTGTTTCTTACTGCAGCTGCCGTAGTTAAGAGGGCAATGTGATTATTTTCAATGCTTAAACATTTGTTTTAAGGTTCTAATAAGCACAGCTATTAAGTTTTATTCTTGAAACTACTATTAATAAAAAGTATAGCTTAATAACTCCTTCAAGGTATATAATTTATTATTACCTTGTTCCTTTTCAGTCTTCAAACTTAAAATGTTCTTAAAACTTTATTGCATCTATTGCAATATTTCCAATTCCGTTTGAATTATAACTTTCCAACCATAATTATACAACTTTGAAGGGGCTTCTCGCATTTCTTATTCACTTCTTTTTGAATGTTTAATGCTTTCCTAAGCTGTTCCTTCCCCTTCATACTTATCGCAATTTTTTGCTCTTTCATGCAATTTAACTTTTACACTATTTTTATAGCTTTTAAAATACTTTTTTTTGCTTGTTGTAAAGTTCTTGAACATCGCTGGCCATTGGTAAACCATTTTTGGTTTCTTTGCAGCCGCAACGTGGAAATCTTTACCTCGGCATTAATCTGCGAACTTGATTCAGGCGCTAACTTCTATCTAGAATTAATGACAGAAATTAGCGACTTGTTCGCCATTTTTCTAAGGAAATAAAGTCTTTAAAATTGCAACTAGATTGAAAAGGCATTGCTACAGAAATATTGAAAGATTATATGAGATGTTTTAAGGACTTTCCAAAGTATTCTCCCTGAGCATTCGCCTAAAGTACCTAAAGGTTTATTTTAGGAATTTCGAAATGAAACAGTTCGTCGAAAAAATAAATCCACTAGAATGTCTTGAACTCTGCCTACCCTCTACTGGCATTCTGCATTATTCCCCAACCGATTGCCAGCGAGCAATTAACTTTGAAAAATGCCTGGAAATCAAGTGGCAGGAGGAGCGTTGGTGGGCAGGTGGGGCGGAGAGTGCATCTCAAGTGGCTGACTGGATGGCTGGATGACTGGCTGGCTGGCGGCTTCAAGTG
Source organism: Drosophila nikananu (assembly GCA_008042635.1). Classification (NCBI taxonomy): domain Eukaryota; kingdom Metazoa; phylum Arthropoda; class Insecta; order Diptera; family Drosophilidae; genus Drosophila; species Drosophila nikananu. The sequence continues at coordinate 20,214 of VNJV01011974.1, forward strand.
GCGAATAAGCTCTCCTAAACGGGACGGGACAAAGGAACCCGGGCACGGAGCACTGAAGCATGCTTGCTGCTCCTCCTCAAAGTAATCCAAGTAACTTTTAGCCCATTCGCTCGCGAGAAGAGGAAGAAGAAGGTCGTTGTTTATTGATTGCGAAGTAAAGGCAGCCATAAAAGACGGCAAGAGCTGAAAAGGGACCTGGAAACAAAACAGAGACGGAAAGAGAGCAGTCGAGAATTGGCACAGGCCCTTGAAAAAATCTGGTTTTCCTTTTCTTTTTGTTCCTAAGCCCACGCAAATGAGACGACGCACAGTGGCAGTTTAGATACTTTTGGGTTGCAAAAATCATAACTCGTGAACCAGTTGAGATATTTTCATAATTTTTTTTTTATATGAAAGGCAATTTAAGTACCTTTCGAGTAAGTGGTGGTACTATATGGTGTGATAAATAGTAGATTTTATACTCGAAAATTAATGTTTTTATAGGCAGTTTTCTTAATTTT
>VNJV01011978.1:371-10608 GCA_008042635.1 Drosophila nikananu
TGGTTTTTTGATCGTAACTTCGCTTAAACTCAACCGATTTCAGTCTGGTTTGGTTTTTTCTTTATAGTTTTTAGTTGAGAGCTTTTCTGCATTTAAAACTCGATTTATAATTTTTGGCCAATTTTTAACAATTTTGACGATGTAACCCCTTAAATTTTTCACTGTGTACCAAGGGCAATTGTTTTGTTGGTTTGCTTGAGCAGTGCCACGGGCTTTGGTGCGAGGGCGTAGTACCGCCTAATGGGTAATGATGTGGCTCCTTGGCCGAACGATGCGACTCGTTAATTTAGTGGCCGCCAACGACGACGATGGAAGATGCCGCGGCCAAAGTAAACATTTGAATAGAGCCCGCGAATTGCTCCATCGCCCTGCTTTTTCTCCTCCCCAATCAGCCCCCATTCTCAATCGGATTAGGAGGCGTGACTCTGGACTCCCGGCGTGCGGAGTTCATGCCGCCTTTTTGGGCTTTTGTTTTTTTTCTTGGTGCTGTTTGCCAAGTGTAGGCAGGCGGCGTCGCAGGTGGTGTTGATGATGATTATGGCCATAGCTCCTCGACGAGCTCCTCTCTGTTTGCCCAACAAAAAGTTGGTAAATGAAATTTTTATCGCACTGCAATTGCTTGAGCTCTTGGTGGTCATAAATTTGGCCGAGCACTACATGAAGTTATTTTCGGGAGATTATTCTATAAGTACGTGAGTGCGTAACGCGCAAGGCTTAGGCACTTTAGGTGGTGGTAATTCGGAATTAGTTTCAAGTGCACACCAGGGGTGAGAGATGGTTAGTTAAAGTTTAAAGAAAAGTTTAGGGTAATAAAGTTAATTTTCTGTGTTAAATCCATGTGAAAATAATTATTAAAAGTGTTTCATGTATTTGGAAAGTGTTTCTTATAAGCAGTCTTCTTGAGTTTCTTATATTTAAATTTACGTTGTACTGAATTATCGTGTTTACAAAAAATTCCAATATTTTGTTTTATTGAAAAATCGATTACAAATCGATTAACCTAAGAAATCTGTAGAGCAGACACTTTAAGGTTCTAGTATATTTCTATTATATTATATTAAACATTTTTTACTATTATTTAAAAGCTTATAGTTTTCAACATTTTTTATTACTAAAATCGATTTTAAATCGATTAACCTAATAAACAGAGTGCTTCTTTCCTTCTTTCGTTTTATCAATTAGTAGTTTTTTGTTTCTTTTTATTGTTCTAATAAAGTCTTAGGAATGTTCTTATAAAATCCATTAAAATATATATTTAAAATCTTTCTCCAATAAACTATTGAGTGCATATAATTTCGATATATACTTTTTCGGTCCCCCAATTAGTTGCGGGCCATATAGCTGCTTATATTGCGATGAGCTTATTAACTGCTCATTAAGTAAATGATAAATGCTGATGTTAAATCGCCCAGACACTTATTTCGCGAACGGGGCAGCAAATTTAGATTTTTGGCATTTGGCCTACAGATGATATTATACGTCTCTGTTAGTCATGCACTTTGTAAAATAGATCAAAAGTGTATAGAATATTGCAATTTGAATTTCCGCTGGAGGCTACTAAGTATAATTGAAGAATATTATTAATAAATGTACTCTTTACCAGATACGTATTTGGGTCGGCGACTGGCACGTGCCTGGTCCTTATATAAGTTTCAGGTTCTTGCGTATTTTTTTTTTCCTGCTCGCTCACCCACTTGAAGGGGATTCGATTACGCACCCCGCTGATTAGTTTTGCTTTGTCGGCGCTTCCCGGTCGGCCAATTGTCAAGTAAGAAAAATAGCGGAAATATTTTACTCATTGTCGTAGCAGCGGTCCAAACAAAACCAACAAAAAACGAGAAACAAAGACTATATTTTGCGGATTCTTGAAGGTATTGAAACACCTCGTACAATGGGGAAAATTTCAATTGTGCACACCCAAAGAGGAATGTTGTCTACCCCCATTTCCCATCATAGCACACCAGCATCCCCACTCAATGATAATCATGATGAGGATGAGGATGATGATGATGATGATGGGTTTCTCTTGTGTCCATCTACATCATTCCACATGACAGACGGAGATTGCGTGAAAATCTCACAGATTTGTTGACATTTTCAGCTTACATTTTATTCAATTGCTGATGTGCGACTGGGCGGCCGGCCGGGTAGAGAGCCCAAAAATAAATATAAATTAATCTTATAGTCATGCATGTACATACGATTTACTTTGTGTTTCTACGCAATTGAAATTAGTTTTACTTAATTTAATTTAATTAAACAGCCAGCCCCTGAAGGGTTGACCGCATTTCTCAGCTCATTTCCTGAATTGTACACAAACCTCAAATCTCTATGCTCTTTGGCAATCAATTTCTCTGACTCAATACCAAAATGTATTTTCCATTTCCCGCCACCCAGCACCTTGCATGTATTTTTATGCGCATTTAAAAGCATTTTCCATAAATAAAAAAATTATGAAAAAAAGAGCGATACGCGAGAGGCCCAAAACAGACGAATTAGTGAGGATTTTCACATGAAAAGCGGCGCGTAAATTGCGCGCAGACCACAAGGAGGCTGGGCGATGGGTCGAAAGGGGTGGTGGTAGAGGTTTGGGAATGGAAATGAAAATTGTTTTATGTTTGAAGCGGCCGAAAGATTTTTCCACATAAATTACATGCTGCACACACGGCCGAGGAAGCCAGAAGCCGACTGTTGTCATAAGTGATCAACGCGGTCGGACCTCAGTCAGCCAGTCGGCCCATCCATCCATCCCTCCATCTGTCCGTGTGAGTATCTCTAGTTTGTTGCTATATCCACTGGCACGTCAAGTGAACTGACATTAAAATGACGAAAACGCAAATCAACAGCAAACAACAAACAGCAGGGGCAGCCGAAGCAGCAATAGGAACTTTTTGCCTTTGGCAGAGTTTGTTGAAAAGATGGATGGATTTATGGCTTAGTTTGTTGTGTGGTTCCCTGCCGCCCAGCCTCTTATTTTGTTGTATTTATTTTTGCACGGTGGGTGTCTGGCTCGTCAATAGTTTTTCATCAAGAAAAATTACCAAGTTTTTCTTTGGGAAGCGGGTGCTTTAAAATGATTTAATTAGAAGGAGTTGGCTTTAGGAGTTTTTAAGGTAATTTAATGGCTTAGATTATTTAAAAATGGATTTCAGGAACTCCTACACAACTTTTTAGAATGTTTTATAAAACTCTGCTTATAAAACTCTGCTTATAAAACTCTGCTTATAAAACTCTGCTTATAAAACTCTACTCTTTAATTGTGATATTTGGAGCTAGTTTTGTCTTTAAATATAAACTCAACATATGGAAATTATTTAAATATAATTTTACCTTTTAATTATAATAGCAGAAATCCATTAAAACAGCTTGTGATGAGCTTTAAGTGTTTGCTTATTAGTTAAGAATTAATAATTACATGACAGATAATTATCTTTAGATTTAATTTACATTGATTTCTCATCTTTAATAAATCATTTGCATTGAATTATTGGCTAACCAAGTACGATTCCTTTGGCCTAAGAGGCTTAAAGGCCAACAAAACAGATTAATATCAGTAATTAAATTTGTGGCCTTAATCTCAGTATGTGGCCAGCAGGGATTGTTCACAGTTTCTAATCGAAAATCATTAGAAACCAAAGCACATGCAATTTACTTTTCCCCCGTACACGTCAGCTGAATAGCGAGGGAAAAGCAAAGAGGTGGGGAAAAACGGACATGGGCACGGCACGGAAAAATCAAATGCCGAACTAATGACAATTTTCAATGCTCCACGTGCTGGCTCCCCGCTGTGACTAATGAGCGTTGCTAACTGAGATAAGAGATCTTGGCCAAATGGCAAATACTGAAAATATATAGATCGTGGAACAGAGCAATTTCCGATTGTTACCAAGAGATTTGGCCACCGCCGCAGCCGTCAGAGTTTAAAAACAAATCGAATACAGAAAACAAAACATAGGAATGTATTTAGAAAAGAGTACTTATGTCATTCATGAGAGAATGTATCTCTGCACACGTCAGAGATACACAGACCGCAGAATTTCGATGATGATGATGCTGATGCCGATGAGCAATGCCAATAGCATGCACGATTCTCTGCCAGTGTCTATATATTATATATTTTAAAAGGTTTGTCTTTTGCGGGAATGATTGATTGCCGCCAAGGAAGTGGAGGCCGCGTAGCGAAATGTATCTCTCGGATACAAATGCATGCCAGACTGTTTATAACTTGCACATTGTTTTATTATTTTCAAATAGCAATAGCAAGTCCCCATCCCTCGTATCATTCTGCTGTTTTATACGTTTTTGATGTTGGGCCCACTTGACTTGGACTTTTTGATGTTTTTACTTGGCCTGGCCAAGACGGCAGGCAGCCAAAAGCAGTGGCAGCAACACAGATCTGGCACTCGCTCTTGTCGCTCACTGATCTGCAGCATTTAATTTCATTTCATTGTGGTGGCTGCCCCGCGCTGCTGTTTTAATTAAATTTCGCAATCCAAACGGATTGAAGAAGAAAACATTTTGTAAATTGCATTTTATGTGCAATTTTTGGTTCGACATTGGGCCGGCCCAAGGGGCTGCTGTGGTGCTTCTTGGGGGATTGGACAGCAAAGCAAAAAAATGACCGGAGTGCGCCGTCTGCTGGCTGGCGGACTACAGACTACAGTGCATCTAATTGCGAGTAACAAATGCCGCCTCATGTTGCTGTCGCCAGACATTTTCCTCAGCTAGGCATTTCACTTTTTTCTGGGTTTTCCTTTTTTCTTTTTTGGCTTGAAGGCAAGACACTAACACGACGCTGATGAAGGCTCTGAAGAGCACCAGCATATGTGCTCGATGGACACTTTTGGGGCTGCTGGCGAAGTTTTTGATTAGTTTAGCTACCTGGGACAATTAGAAGCAACAAATTAGTTGAACAAATGCCACAAATGGATCATCTTGTCTCGTTTTGAAACCAGACAGAGTGGAGAGAAGTCCCTGTGGGGTTTCTTTGTTATATTCTGATTTGAGAATGAGTTATAATTAATAATAAAGAGATAAATGCATCAAATATTTAACATATAATGTAAATGTAATGGAAAGTAAAATATTTTCTTAGGAATAAATCATATTTCTTTATTAATTTCTTTTCCAAGGGTCTTATCACCGTTTTGGTATTGTATTTTCGGCTTAGTTTACCAAAAATTAGCAAGGTAAATTAGAAATATATATATAATAGAAATATCTTCTGAAAATCTTTAATTTATACCCTGAAACCTCTCGGAATTTCACTCCATGGAGCTCTTCCTTAGAGGACATTTTGACAAAATGCCAGTACATACTTCAATTGTCTAGCCTTTCCCTTTCCGTCTGTCTGAATCTGAATCTGACAGTATTTCTGGCTATTTTTACTACCTCGATTCTTTATCTGAGATTCTGCGACTTGCAGTTTATTGCGATTTCTTCATCTTCATTTTCATGACGGCGACACATCGTTTTCTTTCTGTCTCTCCCCAGTCCGTCGATTTTTGTGCTTTCTGTTTTCTTATTTCTTATTTCTTTTTTTCTGCGTGGATTTCTTGGCAAACGCATTTATATTGTGCACTTGTATCTCGGAGTATCTATCTATGTATCTGGTGGGGATGTGTGGCTGGTGCACTTTATACGAACAGCGACCGCTTGATCGACTGAGTGCAAATTTCTCGAAGCGAAATTTATTTGTGATTTGCAATTCGCAATTTGCATGGACCCACCGACCGACCGCCGTCTGTCCGTCTGTTCCCCGTCCCTCCCCAGTGAGATTTTGTGGGTAATTCATCTTCATTTCGTTGCGGTTCGAGCTGAAATGCGTTGCGGTATGCAGCCGCGACACTGCAACACCGCTGCATCGCTCGCCTCGCCTTTGGGCTATTTTCAATTTGTCCGCCGCTGTGCTAAAAATGTTTCAAATGTTTTTAACCAAAAATAAAGCGAATTCGGAAAGGCAACAAAAGCAACCATCAGCACAGAATTGTCGAGTTTTTTCTTCTATAGGCTCAATGCACTCAAGTTCTAAACCCTTCAACGAACCATCTATCTATCTATCTATCTGCCATCCATCCATCAATCATTTTAGCTTCTTTTTTTTGTAATTTAATCAACAGTTTCCAATGCTGCGGGATTTTCTTACTCGTGTGGGGGTGAGTTTTATGGAAAATAGAAGAAAAAAAATATATAAAATACAGGGAAAATTGAGAGAGCTCTTGAGTGAAGAGGTAGTAGGTACGGCGAGGGGGAAAAGAAAAATGTGGATGGTTGGTGTATTATTATTAAAGGCAAATTTGACAGAAAGCAAATGTTTCTTTCCTTCGCTTGGCTCTTTGTTTTCTTTTCTTTTCCTCGGTTTTTCATACAAATCGCTTTGTATGCGTCAAAGTTGTTGAAATTTGAATTAACCCTTGGATAAACCAAGGACGTCGGTTGGTTGTGGCAGGAAACTGTCGGTTGGCATTAGGTATTGGATTACCATCAGCTCTGTGATGTCGTGAAGCGTATAATAAAGTGGCCAAATGATCAATTTACCATTGCTGGATAGTCATTAAAATTTATTTGAATTTCAATTTAGTTATTCCCTTAAAGTTTTGTCTTTTTGTGTTGTTTTGTTGTTATAACTTGACATCCTATTGTCCTTTTTGCCAATTAAATTACATTTAGTTTTAATTGGTTTCAATACATTGCAAAGTCCTTTGTTATTTCCATATTTTAAGCTTTTTAAGTTCAAGTTTTCTAGTTTTGTAAATGCATCTGTGTTCCTTTATCTCTTTTTTTGCTCTTGACTTTAATTATTCCAGCCAATTGTAAAATATAAACCTAAGGTCAGCGGTTGCCGTCGACTTCATCGCCGCTTTGCCTTAATGTTTACATATTTGTATTTATTATACAGTATACAGAACTCGCACTGGCATCTAAAAATACGTCACAAAGGCGAACCATTAACCTAATTGCAAAAGTCAGGCAATGAATACAAAGGCACCAGGTAGCAACAGGCATCGTCAGTGTACTAGAACTACCTAGTTGTATATAAGGAATAGGGTTAAGTGAGTCCACTCCTGGTAAATGCATCGACGCTCTTGAAGTGAGCCAATGTCAGCTATGAAATAATTGTGGTAGAAACTTAGGAAAACAGTTAATTAACTTTAATAGTAATTAGTTGGTAGACTGCCGCCTGCTGACAGCGACACTGACAAGTTCCAGGCGTCGTGTAACACGAAAAAGAAAAAAACACGAAACAACTCTGGAGAAAAAGTTAAGGAAAACGTCAAGGTGGCAAACTCTTGTAATGATTAGAGAAATTATCCAAGTTTTAGCCAAGTACCTAAGTACCGAGTTAATTAGTGCAGGGCATCAACGGTGTTTCGGTGTCAAGACCAAAACAACACCTGCCTTTCGGAAAAATGTGAAAAATTTAAATTCACTCCACGGCAGCAGCCCCTTCGCAGATGTCGTCGCCCACTGATTGACATTTGAACGTGACATGAACATGGTTCACCCAAATTCCGTAATTTATTTTGAAAAACTCGCCTGCGACTAACTGAAAACAAAACGGAAATTATTTTAGCCATGCCTTGTGGCTAAGAGAAAAAAACCTAAATTTCGGGTTTGGCTTTAACCGCGTTGCTGCCATTTCAACAAATATTTTTCAGCATTGAGAATTTAAACATATCCCCGTGACAGCGTCAATTAACGTGCGAAAAGGAAAAAATAAGTAAAGTAAAAAAGTGCATACTTTGACTTATTATTTTTTTTTGTTTTGCACTTAGCCATAGAAAATTTGTGTGTTTTTGCAATGGTTGCAAATTATGCCATTAGTGCAGAAAATCAATTCGTTGGGTTTTCACGTAAGTTATGAGGGGTAATTAGGATCAGAGAAGAAATATTTATTAACAGAAGTTAGGAGAAGGTTATTATTGGTTTTTGAGACCAATTTAAATATTTTATTCCATTGCTGATTTTTGATTTAAAATAAGAAAATTTGTGGCTTAGCAGTAGTATACCAAATAAATGGGATTTTATAAGGAAGTAAATGTAATTTAATGCTTTAAGCTGCTTTTAATACATTCAGGGTTGTAAACAGAAAAGAAAACTTTATGTGAAATGAACAATTATACAATCTAAAAAATGTTTTTAAGCCTTAGAAATGAAATTAACAATTAATTTTAAACAGAATTTAAAAGATAAATTTAAAAAAGTACTCTGCATTTAAAAATTATTATTGTTTAGAGCTAAAATTTAGAGTTTATATTCAGTTTCATTTTCAGTTAATTTTAATTTATAAGCTCTTCTTACCAAATAGAACCAAAAAAATCCAAATCAAATAAAGTTATTTCACTCAACAAACATAATTACAATTGATTCAGTGGCTTTAGATTGAACTTATTTGAAATATTGCTTACAAAAAGCAGATCAAATTGAAATAAATCCCTTTAGCTATTTGAATTTATGACCAAAATAAATATATGTAGAAAGCCGCAATATAAACACAAATATGCAGCACATGCCGACCTAAACACTCGCTCAGACCAAGCATATTTACTAAATGTGTATATATATCTCTATCTGTATATTGATAAATCTGTTGTTATACTCTTCGTCACCACAAAGCCCGATACTTATCCATATATATATATGTGTGTTTGTGTACATATTTTTACAGTCCACACAACAACAGAACCAGCAGCAAGCACTTATGAACAAGTCAAATGACGATGTACGGAGAAAGCGTCCCGAGACTACACGGCCAAATCACATTCTACTCTTCACCATCATAAATCCCTTCTATCCCATCACAGTTGTAAGTACACAAAGCGATATATATATCTATATATTTTACTCTTTCTCCTCCAGCAGCATTGCCTTCCATACATACATAATCTATATATTATCCTATATATCCCCTAGCTACTTAGTATGTCTTGGGGAGGGGAATAGACCTCGTACTGCTTATTTTTTGGCCAAGACATTCGAGAAAATAAAATAAAATCCATTGCAATTTGTATTGTGGCTGTTGAGAAACTTGTCACACACTCGACCGGAGTTTTCAGGCATGTGTTGTGCTAAGGATTTGAAAGCGGTTATTTGCCACATTGTCGCCTCTGGCCGGAACCTATACACGTTTGTGTGCCCCAGACGAGTGTTGATTGCATCTGGCTTTGTGGTATTTCTGCTCTTATCACAACATTAGATACTTTTTAGCTACAAAATGGCCAGAAAGGGTACTTCCACAGACTAGGATATAAGTGGGGGATGGCAGCAGAGTGCATTGTTAGCCTTGCAACAACCTGCAACGTCAACAGCAACAATTATAAGATGAGGAAAAAACATCACAATGTACCGGGAAAAAAATGAAATAAAAAATGCATAAAGTACTCAAGTGTTATGGGGCTGGAAAAACGTACAGCATAGAAAGAGAAATCAAAACTAGGACTCGAAATGTTTTTTACTCTGCCTAAAATAGCGAATGTTTAGAAAATTAACAAGCAGAAAATTAAAGATTAAAAATAGTTCATAAAAGTTCATCATAACTTCTTTCTATTTTCTTTTTGTAATCATAAAATAGTCGGGTTATTTAATAAGTAACAAAAAATATGTTCTCTGGCAAGCAACTTACTTCATTCAAATGTGGATCAAGAAGCTCTTTGCTTACCCATTTTCCACCAACAACCCAGTTATCCAGGCTATAGTTATAGTTGCCGCCCTATATCCTGGCCCTATAGGGTACACAGACACTTACACTTACACACTTTCAGGCCGAGACACGCACACTGTGGCACAGTTTATTGTCTTTTTAGCAAAGGCAAAAAACATTTGGCGGCACAGGCACTACACTGCATAGGCAAAGAAAAACAAAAATGCGGAAATGTTCTGCCTTTCATATTCTCTGTTCATCTCTTTCTACCTGCACTGAGAAAAATAGTACCGAAAAGAATGTGATATTAAGTTAACAATTTCGTGGGTTGGCAATTAAGATATTTGGGTTTTAGTAGGATACAAAACTTTATTACACAAATATACTATAGGTAAGGGATTAATATTAATAGTTAAATTTAATGGAATTTATAGAAATTACCTTATAATTCTCAACTGGTTATAGCCAGAAAACCAAGATATTTGCTCTAAATCACACTTCTCAAATCAGAAAAATGCCTTAGAACACTCATTTAAAACAGCAGAACATTCATTTACCATTCAACTAGGACTTTGCAACTTACTGTTCATTTTTATA
>VNJV01011980.1:0-36486 GCA_008042635.1 Drosophila nikananu
TCCATATTAAATCTTTGAGTGCAAAAATAAACAAAGTAAGAAAGAAGTTTGACAACATTACAGAACTCTTCTACTGGTGTGAGCAAAACCTGAATTTAGTAGAGTTTTACTTGAGGTTTCGACCTCAAACCGGGTTCAAACACACATCGAACTTGGGAATAATAATTGAGTTACCCTTAATCCTAATACAAGCAGAAAATTTATGTATAAAGGGTTTAGTTAATGTAAACATTATATTTTTAAATTGTTTTATTGAGCAACAATAATAGAAGCATGAGTTTATAAGAAATTTAAAAAAAAATAGTATGCAATTCATCGTGGGTTTTTCTATTGCTATATTTATAGGTAAGCCTTTAATTTCTACACAAATTTAATATATATGGTAAACTTTAAGTACACTTTAAATACCTTAACACATTCTGTAGCTGCTATGTATAAACGTAAATACAAAGATTATTTTAAAAAATGCGCCATTTTAAGCTTCGAACCCATCAAGCTTTTTTCATCGGCCTTGCCACTTGAAAATCGGTTGTATATATAAATATATATCAACCTGATCAGCTGGTCGAACGCAACATCGAACTCGAACGGAAAAAGTACTCGAGCCGAGTGGCAACGCTCCTCAAACTGACTCATTTTGTATTTATCAATTTTTCTTTTAATTTTTTCCGACTTTAAAAGTGTAAATGACGAAACTTAGGAGTTAAACATTTTTAATTTGTTTTCTAAAATGGACATATGGTGGTTTGATGTCATTCTAAAAGTCATGTGGCATGTGGGTTAACCTTCGAGAAGCGAGCGCCTTGACAGCCGTCAAACCACCTTGTATATTTGTACCATGGACAGAAGTACTCGAGCCAAGTGGCGACGCTCCTCAAACTCATTCTCTTTGCGAGTGCGGATGTGAGTTGTTTGGTTTTCTCCTGCTTGTTCGAAAATACTCAGTTTATTCAAAACAAATTTATTTAATTACAGAATAAATCCACAAATTTTTACTACACCCAACCAAGTGTTTAACAAAGAACTGCAAAATGTGCAAGTGTCTAGCCGGAAACGTGGCCTGCTGGTGAGTTCAATAAATTGGTTTAGCATCATTAAACTTCACAATGTAAAGTACACAAGATGCGTAAGCATAATATATATATATTATTAATAAAAGCGGTCGGTAACCGCATAAGGCATATAAATAGGTCCGGGACTCGTGAGTAAGACCTCTGCGGCCAGATAAGAAAGTGTGCAACCACCTGATAACTCTAGTAAGCTCCTATTTACATATATAAAGTGCGGAAAGATCTTCGGGTACACACCCAAAAAGTTCCCAAGGGAGCTGCTTCTGTCTAGAACTTTTCTCCCTATATATTTATATCGCTGTAACGAGAGCATTGTAAAATTAAAGCGGAAGCAGCACTGCAAGAAAACTGGAAATACGCTGTGCGAATTCTCGATTGAATCTCTTATACGAATCGGTATCGGTAGGTAGGGAGCGATACAGGTTTCCACATCAAAACAATGAAAGCAATGAGAGCAGGTAAACAAACTGCATGAGAATCCGAGCTGAGAAGCATTCTACCTGAAAGAGTTTCCACTTTCGATGCGGCTCGACTGTGTATGGGTACATGTATCATCGCTAAAGCTGACAGAATAAATTACTTAATTGTCTACAGTATCATACGCACGCTGCTTGCGATAGAACATATATATTTGTACATGACATGCAACGTGGATCCCGCAGAAGTCTACTTATTATTCCAGCTCACGCTTCCCTAAGGCACTCAATTTAATATGTATGTGGCGGTTCATATTCGCGCACAGTGGCCACAATTGAAAGAACCGCATATTTGCGTATCTATTAGATACAAACAGCGATGAGGGTATGACGGAAACAACGCGTCGCATTAGTTCCTTTATTTGTGTACCAGCTGGCTCCAGAAGGTCCTGGCTCCGCTGAGGCGCGACGGAATTATTCCTTGAATACACATATCTACCCCCAGGAATCTCCCCTCTCCCGCCATCCGTTGTCTCCGGTGCTTTTGGCCAACAACAAGCGTTGTCGTCAGTCTGTCGCCGGTTTCGCATTTCCGTCGGAACGATATGACATACCAGCTCTTGGCCCTGAGAACATAGTTGGTAACTCGCTGCTGCTACTGCCGGGGTGGAAATTTAATTACGTTTATTATTTGGGGTGCATTTTTATTATACCCAACTTTTCATGCGTAATTTGGAAGGTTCAACTTCCCCCTTTCTATTTTCCTGAAATATGATACTGATGACCACTTAAAAGTGGATTATGAGGATATGTATTAGGAACCAGAATAATCAATATTTAGTAAAAAGTTCTTAATATTTAAAATTACTAGAGCAGAATGAGGAATGCCAAATAACATCCAACAACTTTACCATCTGCAAATGATGATCTCATACAATAATAATTTATTTCCACACTCTTGGAAATGAATTTGTTAGAATCTCAAGATTCGAAGCAAAATGAAAACTTGTATTTATTTTTGGCTTTCTTTAATTTCAGCTGCTTCAACTGCGCCCTCAGTGTGCTCATTTCGGTCATCAGTACCTTCTTGGTGGTCATCATCGTGGTCGGCTTGGCCGTCTACTTTATTTACTACTACGAGAAGGAGGACGATGTCACCAAGCTCACAAACAAAGTAACCGACAACATCCAGTCTGGATTTGATAAAATAAAAGATGCCCTAAGCAAATAAGAAGAACTGCTACGGTAATATACTAATTAACCAATTGTAATTCATTCTTATACTAATTAACCTATCCTTTCAGATAAGTTCCCATCCGGAAATGTTCCAAGCTATGCATGATTCCATCAATCCAGTTTAAATGCCACCAATTTACATAAACAAACACCGCCGGAGCCTTGAAGAGGACGATAATTGTTACAACTTTTTCAGTACAAGTACAAATAAAATGTTATAACACCCTCTTAATCTATATTATTGCGAATCTCCAACTAACACAGAATGTTCCAACGCAAAACAATTTTATAATTAAACTATTTATGATATTTAAATACAGAACATACAACTTTATAATAAATCGAAATGGTTAAAATCTGTCAAGGATTTGCTTAATAAAAAAAAAATTAAACCACTTTTGTTGTTCTTATTAAAATTATAAATACAAATTAGACTGCTCTTCCTGGCTAGGAAGATTAAAGCATTTTCTGGGGAATTAAATGAATAAGTAGGCAGACATTTACGATAAGAGGAAGGGCCTAAGCGCCTAAACTTTTTTGGGCGCTCATTCAATAAACTCACATCTGCTTATCTTACTATTGGTTTACAGCCTCTAAAAACGTATACACAAAGCTTCTGTTCATGTCCATGTCCGGCAAGATAGGAGAGGCAAAAGTCAACAAACAAAATTCTTTCATAATTCTAAACATAAAACCTTGCACCGTCGGATACTCTCGGCGGCGGCCCTTCAATGCCGAAGATTTTACCTCCCCGTTCGGCCAATCTCAATAAAATCGATATATTTAGAGCCATTTTGAAGGCATCGACTCGATGAACTTCTACCAGGCTCCCATGAAGCACAGAAGTACTGCCAATCGTTCGACGACTTCGATTGGATCCAAATCAGCCCCTTCATCGCTCCGAAATGGAAACTCAACACGACGGAACTGGGAGTGGGAAATCCAACATGGTGGAGCAATGGAGGGGAAATGGGAGCCCATTTCCCACAGGACAGACACGTACTACTGTTTTCCAGCAATCTGGCAGCATGCAAAATAAAGCGGTTAAATTTAAATGTACAAAAGGACCCTTGCAACTAATACACTTTATAAACATTTAAAAAAGATTTCAATAAATTAACTTACATTTTAAAATTAAAAGTGTGGCCGAATTGTTGGAATATAATATTCCTGGGTCATGGAAACGCTTTCAAATCACTAAGTGGGAATACTAAAAAAAATCCAGCAAAAACTCCTTATAAAATAAATGTAAATAAACAATTTTAAGAAACTATTTTGAATGAATCGACCTGGGGTATACTTCGAGGATGACTACGAACACCTAGAATGTGTGGAGTACATATTGGAATCGGTGTTGATGTCCAACGATGGAAGTGTAGAGTTTCAACTTCTGGAAGAGGATTACAATTCCGTGCTCCTGAACCAATGTCATTGCAAAGGATCCTGCGATAGTGAGGAAACGTGTTCACATGGCGGTCAGTACAAGTACGGCCCAGATGGAGAAGAGCTGCTCTTCAGGAACAGCGAGCACTCTTCTAAACCAGTCATAGAATGCAATCCTTCATGCAAGTGCAGTAAAAACTCTTGTTTCAATCGCCTGGTGCAGTATGGACCTAGAAGGAATCTGGAAGTATTTTCTTCTCCGATTTACGGGTCAAAGGGACTGCGCAGTACAGTAAATATCCCCTGCGGAGCCTTCATTTGTGAATATGCCGGTGAGCTATTAACCACAGCCGAGGCTAAGCGGCGCCTGGAAGCCACTGAAGCGCTCAGCCTGATGAACTATGTCCTGGTACTTAATGAATACACCAGCGGAGAGAAGCAACAGGTGACGATTGTTGACCCCTCCCGTCGCGGGAACATCGGACGCTATCTGAACCACAGCTGTGAACCCAACTGCCACATAGCAGCGGTACGAATAGACTGTCCCATACCAAAAATAGGTGAGTTTTATTTGGTTTTCTCCAATTCCTGGACTAAGCGTTTTCCAAATCACTAGGCATCTTTGCTGCCCGCGATATTAAGGCCCAGGAGGAGTTGTGCTTTCATTACGGAGGAGACGGGCAGTATAAGAACACAAATAATGGGAAGACTTGCCTTTGCGCTGCTCCTAATTGCACGGGTTACATGCCAAACACTGCAATTGATTGAAAAATATAGCAAATATAGTATATCAAATAATAAAGGTTAAAACTTACCACTTAGAGTTTGTTGGGCACTGGGTGCTCCGGCAGCTTTTCGTTTATCCACTTGTCCAGATCCAAAATGGATGCCGTTTTTAATTCATGCAGTGTGTTTTTCAGCGGATGGAATGTGCCCTTTACACCCAGCTTTTTCAGATTCTCGAAAGTCTCTACGCCCCAGTCTGGTGGTACTAGCGTATCCCGCTCTCCGTGGAACATGCGCAGCTCCGGCAAAGTACTTCCTTCCGGAACATTTTGCAGAGACTCGTAGACAACAGATCCACGATTGAGAAAGGAGGAATGGGCAAAGACACCCGCCAGTTCGGGTTTCAGATGATAGCCCGTGTGCATGGCCACGGCTCCGCCCATGGAGAAGCCTCCCACAATGATCCTGTTTAGCGGTATCCCGCTGGCCACCTCCTCCTCTATCAGCTTATTGATTAAGTCGTAGCACTCCGACATGCTCCTCTTGTGCTCTCCAGCGGCTATGTTGACGGACTTGCGATCGAACCACACGTTGGACAGCTCTCCGCCCGACGGGGTGTACTTCTGGAGCGGGGCCGTAGGATATATGATTTTGATATGCGGATACTCCAGATTCCTGCCGAGCAGGAAGCGCACCCATTCCAGGACTCCGGGCCCAGTGTCCCCAGAGCCGTGGAAGAATATCACGGAGGCGGTGTGTTTCCCCGTGGCATTTATCGTCTTCAAGATCAGTTTCATCTTTAATTCACCTTTGGAGCCTTAAAATTACATGAAACCGAATAAATAAAAATAATCAAAGTGCAACAGTGTGACCAGATCGCATAAGTACTGGAACTATAAAATATCAGCCTTTGTTTATTACTTTTAAGCTATATATACAATGCTTTTCTTTCTATGAAAATGTTATTTTTATTTACTATCTCTATTTACCTGCTTGCGCTTATATGTCAGTTAATTTTATTTAAAATATTTTCCACATATCTGGCAGCGCTGTACGGCACACATGTAAGCACGTTCTCGTTTTCCAACACAGGTCGGTTTACCTGAAAGAAAAAAATAAAAATCGGAGTGGCAAGTGGCAAAAATAAATAAATAAAGTTGTGAGTAGCTATAAATAAAGGGAATAAACTAAAAACTAAATATTTATATGTAAATACATCCAGTATACTTAAGTTTTTTAAAGTTTGGTTGGCCCAAAGCCTTGTATTTATCCGAAAATGTGCGTGTATTTATCGTTTATCTGCGAGTGAAAACTTTAATGAAACAAAGGGCCATTTACGTTGCACTTTCCTATATATACGTATATGGGCAGAGGTTACGAAAGCAGCTATAAATCGTGAAACTTAAATATGAGGTGCAAATATTGAGGCTGCATTGCTCAAATGTTTTACAACAAAGTAGCTTTTGGCCTTCGTGCTTCCCATTTATCAGCTGTTCCGCACATGCTGTGAGAATCCCCTACATATGTATGTATGTACTGTGGGTATGTAAATAGTCGTGTACATAGAACTGAAAGGGAGTGGGAGAGAGACAAAAGGCTGGCCGTGTAAGTGAGTAATATTTGTTTATGCTGGCTGGAAGCTCAATGGTACCTTCACCCGCACTCACACGGCCGCCCGCCGATTACGCTATTTGTTTTCACCTACACAAAATCATTCAAATGTGTGAGTACGATGCGAACGTGTGTAAGGTTTTGCCTCCTCACCGTGATTCGGCAGTATTTCGCTCGGTTTCTGCCTTTATCATTCCATTCCATTCCCACAAATTTACGCGGAAATTTTAAAACCGCAAAGTGTTTGATAAAAGAATGGGGGGGAATCGGTAATCCCGTGGCTTGAGTCTCGCTGGACCGCGTAATGACGGATTTACAATATTTCTGTTTTCGGGGAAACCCCCCGTTCTGCGTTGTCAGCGCAGCTGGGTTTTCCTAACTGAACCTAAGCTATCTACTTCGAAGATTGAGATACAGTTTGGTCTTACAAAACCAACTGCACGTATTTGTTAAAATATTTTTATCTATTAATTAATTAAGATTGTGATAAAGAAAATTTTACATTTTTATTTCCCAGCATTAATTGTTTAGTATAAGTTTTATCTTGAAAAAATATTGCTATTGACCAGAAGATGTATAAACATATTTTGTATAATTTTGTAATTAATCATTATATTTCTTATCGAGTTATTTCGTTGTTAGGTATAATTTGATTTGGTGAACCGATCATCCGATCATTTAAAAGAGCCTAAAGTGGGTGAGTTTTTACGGGTATTGGTGCCATAAACATGAAACCCACCCGTGACAACCTTTTATTTAGTGACTCAAATTGCTAGGTAACAATGATAATTCAGATTTATATTTATACAGTGACACCTCTTTTAAAGTGTCAGATAATATCAAAAAAAGTATTTAGGAGTATAATAGTATTCTTCAAAATCTAAATAAGTGTGATCAGAAAATTCTTGGAAGCTAATTTCCCACTAATCCTAAATGTGTTTAATATACTTAATTTACTTGGAATGTGTTCTATAATGACCTACATTAAAATATTTTTGGACTAAATTCGACCTAAAAATTTGCAAAGCAATTCTGATTCAAACTAGAGATTTGACATCGCACATCGCACATTAACATGCAGAGTGCTTGATTTTGTTATTATTGTATTGAGCTATTTATTTCGCATGGACTTTGAGCATTTAAAAGCTACACTTTCAACGAAACGAAATTCTGGGACGCTGAATGACGTGCAAACAGTTTTTTTGGAAACCTTAATTATCTGTAAGCGCACATAAAAGGTATGGAAACTCGAATTATCCCAAAAACCAGCTGAGTTAGTCAATTCTCACAAGAAATGGAAAATCATCGCACCGCTTTGTTTACACAAAATCAACCATTTGTGAAACATCATCGTTACCGGGCTAGAAAGAACTCGTAAAACCTTCGTTCATTCATAGTATGACTTTTTATCGCCTCGAAAAGGAGTATATTCACCTGTAAGCGGCAAGGTTCCGAAGAGCCGAGTCACTTGTAAGCATGATAAGCATGTTAGCAACGCAACTCTCGTGGCCATACCATCTGAGAGATAAGTCGTCCGCTCCATGACGCTGCTCTGGGCCCGATGGCTCCCGATGGGTGAACGGACCACCGCCTGGCAGTCAGTTGACGGGCTCTCTCCACGGCGCACGCATGATCGCCGGAGCGGATTTACGGCGCAGCAGCTGATCGCGCGCTTTCGATTTCTCAGTGTCTTTGTTCCACTTTGTTTTGGAATTATCTGGCGTGGAGCGTGTGTGCCCATAAGCTCGTCCATATACGCGTATATACCCGTAATTGTTATTATTACAACCTTATCTCTTGTGGAGTGAATAAAAACAGAAAACATTAAAGGATCTTGACAGTGATTGTGATCAGTGCCAAAATGCAAACCCAAATGCAAACACAAATGCAATATGAGAGTCATATCTCATCTCCAACTCATCAAATGAATAATCGCCTTCAAGAAGGTTGGTTTTTTAATATTTCTGCAAGGGTTTTTAGTTTTAATTTTCCATTTTTGCTAGTAAGGTGTTAGATTCTGTTTGAAAAGACTGTTCCTGATCAAAAATGAGTGTGTTATATCATTTATTTACATTAGTTATTACATGACATATTCAGTTTAAAGCAGTTTTTAATTTCCTTAATCTAATTAAATAACCTTCGTAAAAATTATTAGGTTTTTAACATAATTCAAAGGACTTAATAAAAACCCTGGGGTTAAGTTTTTGGTTAAAAGGCTGATAATACAGTTGACCTTAAGCCCCCAGAAGCTTGGGGTATTTTTTTTTTCGATCTTTACGATGGGTCTACAGTTCAATTCACAATGAGTTTGCCCGATAATTTCGTTACTCGCGCTTTTGGGGGAAAAAACACTGATCATGACTGTGCACATTGCGAATCAAGTTCTCTGGTCGCTTCCACCGTCTAAAACAGCCCACAATGATTGGCGAAAATGTTTGAAATGTTTCTAGATTGTTGTACAGTGAAGTCACTCAAAGTGGAACGTGAGTTGCTAAAAATAGTTAAGAGAAAGGAAAAGTTAGTAACAATAATTCCATTTGCAGTTGCTATTTCACGCTCGCGAATTAATTTGAATTTACTTAAATGTGACTTTGGATATTCAGATAACAGATATCAGCATGGAGAAACTAGTTTTGAGTTGACAATAAAAAATCCGGTTGTACTCTACAGTAGCTGCTCGAATAGAAAACGTTAAAGAGTAAATAGTAATAAATTATAGTATTGCCTTATTTATTCACTTACTAGTTTCTAATAAATAAAAACCAACTAATCTAGTTCTGGAAAGTATTTAGAGATTTCTTTCCCTTATCTCTGCGCTTGGCTATCTTAGATATGCATAAAATACTACGTCATTTGGTGGTTTAGGTCTTAAAAGTGCCATCTTGTATTTGTTTTTATTTTTGCAAGTTCATAGCAGATTAGATAACATAATAGAATATATAGACTTAGCTGATTGTCGATCTATTTGCGATGAATGGGGTACAAGGGTTATAGGGCTGGCTTTTGAAGTGTCTTGGTTACGGGAATCATGGGGCAAAATATGTGCATTAAGCTCAATGATTAGCACATTGTAATAGCACATATGTACATAGTTGGTTCAGTGAATTCATAAATAGTCATCGTATTTAATTATAGAAACACATTTTACCTGTTCAATACAGTAATCAATCCCTAATTAACATAACATTTCTCCACAGAGGCTGAGATGAACAACCATGCAGAAAGTTGTTCCACCTCGTCGTCGTTCGGGCGGTGCGGATCGACGCACTCGCAGATCGATGACCACGATGCCACGGACGACGACATGACCTTCTGCATGTCCAACTACGCCAAGGAGGCCTTGAAGATGATGTTCATGATGCGGTCCCACGGCATGCTCACGGACGTGGTGCTCGAAGTTAAGAAAGAGCTCTTCCCCGCCCACAAGGTGGTGCTGTCCGCAGCGTCGCCTTACTTCAAGGCCATGTTCACGGGCGGACTCAAGGAATCGGAGATGTCGCGCGTCCAGCTGCAGGGGGTAAGTAGAGCTCAAGCGACGCCCCTAATTGGTTGGTTTAATGGATGAACAGTTCGTTCCTTTCCCACTTCCAGGTCTGTCCCACGGCCATGTCGCGCATCCTTTACTTCATGTACACCGGCCAGATCCGTGTGACTGAGGTGACGGTGTGCCAGCTGCTTCCAGCTGCCACCATGTTCCAAGTGCCAAACGTAATCGACGCATGCTGTGCCTTCCTGGAGCGTCAGTTGGATCCCACAAATGCCATTGGCATTGCCAACTTTGCCGAGCAGCACGGCTGTGTGGACCTGCAGAAGAAGGCGAATGTGTTTATCGAACGCAACTTTACACAGGTACGTAATCCTCCCTCATGGACCTGTTCCGATTACTACAATATTCATGTCTTCCTTAGGTGTGCCAAGAGGAGGAGTTCCTCCAGCTAACGGCCTATCAGTTGATAGCCCTCATCCGTCGGGATGAGTTGAATGTGCAGGAGGAGCGAGAGGTCTACAACGCAGTGCTCAAGTGGGTCAAATACGACGAGGACAATCGCCACTGCAAAATGGAGCATATTCTGGGCGCTGTGCGCTGTCAGTTCTTAACGCCCAACTTCCTTAAGGAGCAGATGAAAAACTGCGATGTTCTGCGCAAGGTTCCCGCCTGCCGCGAGTATTTGGCCAAAATCTTCAAGGACTTGACGCTGCACAAGTGTCCGGGTGTTAAGGAACGGACACCCAACACCACTCGCATGATCTTCGTGGCCGGCGGCTTCTTCCGCCACTCGCTGGACATATTGGAGGCCTACAATGTGGACGACAAGACATGGACAACGCTATCAAATCTGCGCATTCCCAGATCCGGCTTGGGTGCCGCCTTTCTCAAGGGCAAGTTCTACGCGGTCGGCGGACGGAATAACAACATTGGCTCTTCCTATGACTCCGATTGGGTGGATCGTTATAGTGCCGTCAGTGAGACGTGGCGTCCCTGCGCGCCCATGTCCGTGCCCCGACATCGCGTGGGCGTAGCTGTCATGGATGAGCTCATGTACGCCGTGGGCGGATCCGCTGGCATGGAGTACCACAACACCGTGGAATTGTGAGTATTGAGGATGAAAATAAATTAGCAAACTTATATTATTATTATCATATCGCATTGCAGCTATGATCCTGACTTAGATCGCTGGACGTTGGTGCAGCCGATGCATTCCAAACGCTTGGGCGTGGGTGTGGTGGTGGTCAACCGTCTGCTCTATGCCATTGGCGGCTTCGACGGGAACGAGCGTTTGGGCAGCGTGGAGTGCTACCACCCGGAGAACAATGAGTGGAGTTTTCTGCCACCGCTCCAAACCGGTCGCAGCGGAGCGGGTAAGCATGACCAGCATTCCCTTATCACTACTCCTGCTAAATTCAGATTTATTACTATCAGGCGTGGCGGCAATTAACCAGTACATCTACGTGGTCGGCGGTTTCGATGGCACCCGGCAGCTGGCCACAGTCGAGCGGTACGATACGGAGAACGAAACCTGGGACATGGTGGCGCCCATTCAGATCGCCCGCAGTGCTCTGTCCCTGACACCGCTGGACGGCAAGCTATACGCCATTGGTGGCTTCGATGGTAACAACTTCCTGTCCATCGTGGAGGTGTACGATCCGCGGACAAACACTTGGGTGAAGGGAACGCCACTGAAGTCAGGACGCTCCGGTCATGCCTCGGCGGTTATCTATCAGCCTGCGTGTGCCACCACATTTATGGACTACGAGGAGAGCGAGGACACGACGCGTCGGGATGATGACGGAAGATCCGGGGACTCGTCGTCACAAGATCCAAGCAGCAGTAGGAGTCCACACTCTTACTCGGGAAATGCGCCCAACATGCAGTTCCATAAGTCGTTTGGCATGGGCGGCTGCAATAACTGCGACTCCGAGGTAGATGTAAGGCAAAGAGTCACAGCAGATACGCAGAATTTTCAAATTCCTGCCATTAAAAGTGAGGAAATGAGCAATCCCTTGTGTCCCTGGTCCAGAATTCAAAGTAGATTTCGAAGGACGCCTCCACTGTCATTAACCGATAGCGAAAACATCACGACAGCAGATCTAACGCACAAATTTGATAAAGCGCGGAAAAAGTGCATATTAAGCACAGCGGCGAAAGTAATTCATAACCACATCGAAGGCCGCCTGCGAAAACTGGCGGCCACATGACAATACGAATCCGATCCATACGTTTAGCCACTACCAAAACATCATTTATTGTACAAAGCCTGTCCGCATCCCCCAGAATTCCATGTTGAGAAGCAGCATTCCATTGAAATATCGCCAAGGTGTTCGTTCGCTGGGTGATATTTATGAACGTGTAGTCAAAACTGATTTTATGGCATCCATAACATTAACTGGCGCTCGTCAGAAAATTTTTAAAGATTGATTAGGGTTAATAGTTAATTAGTGGAAGGAAGGAAGGAAAGTGTGTCGTCTTTTATGTATACTGATAACTTGCATATTGTACTTTTTTTAGAGTAGGTTCAAAGGAAATACGCGCATCCATATAGTAATTTATACAACAAAAACGCAATATATATAAGATAAATAAATGAGAAAAAAAAATTTACAAATCTTAAAGGCGTGTTTCGATTGGAAAAAAAGGTCAACTGAACGAATGCATTTATTGCGCAGCTGAATTGATCTTGAGTGGCATAAAAGTAAACACTTATGGTCAACCTTTGTGGCCCCTTAAATCCAGGTGTTAATTCATGTGAATGTCATCATGACACGGCTTTCTATTCCAAATTAACATCAATTTTATTTGCTAAGTGTATTTGCAGCGTGTAAACAAAGAGCTCAACAAGTTTAAGATTAAAGACTCCTCTGTTTTCGTGGTCGCGGAGGATTAAATGAAACGGGTGTGTTGTCGGTAATGGACACAATGTTTAGGCCACCCATTTGCAGTCCCTTAATCGCCGACTGTAAAAATAATAAACATTATTAGTTTTAATTAGTTGATTTAGAGATTTCAGATTAAATCTTACCATTCTTCCAGGGCCAAGGCCACGAACCTTCACCCGCACTGTTTTCCAGCCCAATTCAACGGCTTTCTGAAAATAAATTTAGTTTATAAGCTTTAAGTTAAGGCCCAAAGGTTGATATTTCTGAATTAAGAGAATATTTCTGCCTGATTCAAATTCAAAATGTTATACATTAATTTAATATCCATTAATAGCACTTACTCCACTAATGGTCACAGCGGTGGCTTGAGCGGCGATGTTTGTGCCCTTGCGGGTGTTTTTGAATCCCTCAATGCCACAAGACCGTATCAGCCGCAGGACTCCTGAAATTAAGGAACATGTGAGCACATATGAAAATTATATTATAAGATTTCCGCTTCGCAAACCTTTGTAATCCGTCACGGAAATAATTGTGTTGTTGGGCGACACGCGAATGTTGCAGATGGGCAGCTCGTTGAACGGAATTCCGTTGAACAGCTGAGTGGAAGTGCTTGCATCCGGAAAGAACTTGACCTTGCTGTTGGAATGAATGCTTAATATTATTTACTTATTTACAGGGTTTAAAGATGTTCGTACCGGTTGATAAGTGTGTCTATGTCCACGGACTTCTCGCCCACGGTTCCTTCGTCTTTCGCCGGCATCGATGCCAGCATCTCCTTGCGGTCCTCCGCCTTCCGCAGGCACGCTCCCGTATGGATACTGGATGCTTGCAGGGGGTTAAGTTTCTGAGCATGCCGTAAAGCACTTAAAAATACGCTTTTAAGTGACATTTTTATGTTTATTCGCGGAGTTGGTGAACAAAACCAAATTACATCACACCAGTGTTGCCAGATGCAAACTTGGCTTTCCCCCTAAAAGATCTCAAAAATGATGCCAAGTTATCGATGCTTTGTTTTGAAATTTTGCGTTTTAACATGTATATGAAAAGCTCTCAAAAGTGGATTACAACAAAAATCTAAAGTTCTTCCCCCTTTAAAAAGCCGTAAATATTGGGGAAACCCCGATTTCGGAATCACACCGCCAGTGTGGCAACTCTGGTAGTGCTGGTAAGCACTCCAGAATAAACATATCGATGGTATCGATAAAAACATATGTGTTTTGTTGCAGCACGTGTTTTAAGTTTTGGTTCTGATTTCTGTTGTTTAAAATGGCTCTGAAAAGACTAAAGAGTGAGTAATTGGTTAGGTACACAAAGTAATTTTAACTATCCAGTATATGCCTTATTGCAGCCAAGAAATCCAAGCGCCTGACCGGCCGTCTGAAGCACAAAATCGAAAAGAAGGTGCGCGACCACAATAAAAAGGAACGGCGTGCTGCCAAGAAGAATCCCAAGAAGGGCAGCAAAAAACAGAAACTTATCCAGATTCCGAACATATGTCCCTTCAAGGATGACATCCTCAAGGAAGTGGAAGAGGCGAAGGCGCGCCAGGAGGCGGAGCGCCTTGCCCGCCGCGAAGCCTTCAAGGCGGAGCGCGAGCAAAACAAATTCAAGTCGCTGGAGTCCATGGTCGAGGATGCGGACATGCGGAGCACTGTCCACGGAATAATGCACGAGAACGACGAGGATGCCAGCGGGAAGCAGTACAAGAACGCAGTCACCAAGGAGCAGTCACTGAAGCAGTACTTCAAGGAGTTCCGCAAGGTGATCGAAAACGCGGACGTCGTCCTGGAGGTTGTGGATGCCCGCGACCCGCTGGGAACACGCTGCAACGAAGTCGAGCGCGCCGTACGCGGTGCCCCAGGCAACAAGCGTCTGGTTTTGGTGCTCAACAAAGCGGATTTGGTGCCACGCGAGAACCTGAACAACTGGATCAAGTACTTCCGTCGCAGTGGACCCGTCACCGCCTTCAAAGCCTCCACACAGGATCAGGCCTCGCGATTGGGGCGCCGTAAGCTGCGCGAGATGAAGACGGAGAAGGCCATGCAGGGATCCGTGTGCATCGGAGCCGAGCTGCTCATGTCCATGCTGGGCAACTACTGCCGCAACAAGGGCATCAAGACCTCGATTCGCGTGGGCGTCGTGGGCATTCCCAATGTGGGCAAGAGCTCCATCATCAACTCGCTGACCCGCGGTAGGTCGTGCATGGTGGGCAGCACACCAGGAGTGACCAAGTGAGTTGATTCAAGATTTTCCTTTAGTAGATTGTACGAACTAGAATATTTTATTTAGGGCCATGCAGGAAGTGGAACTGGACTCGAAGATAAAGCTTATTGATTGTCCCGGAATCGTTTTCACGAGCGGGTCCGAGAACTCACATGCGGTGTTAAAGAATGCGCAGCGCGTGGGCGACGTAAAGGATCCTTTTACTATTGCCGAGAGCGTTTTGAAGCGTGCTAGCAAGGATTACTTCTGCAACATGTACGACATTACGAGCTACGACACTTTCGAGGAATTCTTCGCCAAGAAGGCTGCAAGAATGGGTGAGTACATTACACTTTACGAGGGATAAAAGACATTTCTAATTGTTTCTGGTTCCCCAGGTAAATTCCTAAAGAAGGGCGTGCCGGATGTAGTGGCCGCTGCGCGGAGTGTGCTGAACGACTGGAACACTGGCAAAATCAAATACTGCACCCAGCCGCCGGAAGTCCAGGAAGCACAAACTGTGCACATAAGTGCGTCGATTGTCCACTCCGAGGCCCGCGAATTCGACGTGGAGAATTTCGAGTCTATGGAGACAGAAATCCTGGATCAGTGCGCTGTGAAAACCGATGACATCATGGAAATAACATCAACAGGGCCCCTGGAAATCAGAAAACCGCGTGAAGAAGAGGAGCCTGCCACCAAATTGGCTGAAAATCTAATCATTAACGAGAAGGAAAAGGCAGCAACAAAGGGTCGCAAAAGAAAACTGGAAGATGAAAAGGAAAAGCCAGATCCCGTCCTGCTCTTGGAAGGTATGCAGAATCTAACTATCCCAGAAGAATGAATACTATTTTGACTTTACTATTTAATTGCAGAAAATCAATCGATTAACAAGAGCATCAAGGAGCTGCAAAAGCGAAAGAAGAAACAGAATGTCCGGAACGAGAAGAAAATCTCCAATATCACAGACGTTCTGGATAACTTTAGCTTAGGTTCGGCACCCACAAAGGCAGATAAATATGATTTTGATGAGGACTATGTGATTGAATAAAACCTGTCTGCCTTAGTTTTAATCTTATAAATAAATCCGTTGATGATACACTATATATTTAGACGAAAGTGTAATGTCTCCAAAATAAGTCGATTGTGAAATCTTTTTGTTTGAGTTTCAGATTCCAAAATTTTAACCATTCAATTAAAATTAAAAGGAGCAAGGTGGTTTTTTGTAAATATATTGAAATTTTATTACAATTTTTTAAACTTAACAGTATAACTGCACTGATTAAATATTTGATCATATTGAAGCTATTGTATCGTATGCATGCTTGTCTAATCTTATCCATCTGACTTTCTTCAATTCAAAGTTTAATTTTGTAAATCAGCCCAGTAACTTTGCTCATGAGTGAAGAGATGAGTACGCTTGAAAGTTCGTTTCCTTCTATTTCTTACTGTGGTTTTTGGAATTAAATTATACATACAATAATCACGTACCTATTTATGAATTTACTGAACACGGTCTTGCTGTAACAGTGAAACAATGGGTAACAATCGCATTTATACTCTTGGAACGAATTATATAGAAGGCTGGGGGGATGGATTCTATACGGATTTTAGATTGGTTTGGTTCAACGGATAAAAGCTCCAGCGCTGGGATATTAATTGCAACACCAAATCCTCGAATTGGCATTTCCTATGGGTGGAAATGCAACCGAAATCGGGGCTTGTGCAATATGTGAATGATTTGTTGATGGAAGATTGCGTGAACTTGAGTAGATGAAGTGCTAAGAGGAACGAAAACAGTCAAAATATCAACATAAAACAAATGATGTTCGAACATGACGTGTGCTTTCTTCAAATCAATTGCAATCCCTGCGCGCTGGACCTCAATTTAGTTAATAGTGCTTTTCGTTTTCATTTAACCTAGGATCTATGCAGATTCTACTGAACAGACATTTGTATTTCAGTGATGTTTGGTTTCATTTGGGTGGGGTATAAATTATGGTTTTAGGTTCTCTTAAAAACGTCGCATAGAAAAGGTATTTAGATGCTGATCGAGTGGTCTCTCTATCTCTGTTAACCCTGATGTGCCTTCTGTTTTAATTATGTATATAAATTAGTTATTTATACATGTCATATAGCTACTGGCACAGGGCTCTAGCCCCGCGCGTCGGTACATACTACATGTGTATATATATATAGAGTGAATCACAGGATTTCAATTTTTGCTAAGTATGTTTAACAATCAATTACTATGTATTTCAATTCAACTCGCCGGACTGCTACTCCTACTCCACTCGTCCCTCCATGCGACTCGGATGCGTTAAAATTAATTTCGATGTATCTACTAGCAGTAATTGAAACTTGTTTCGTAATTATTATGTGTGTAAACATTTAAAATGATTTCTTTTGCAGTCCTTTGTTGTTCCAAATTATTGGTTGTTTAATGGTTAGTTGCCGGCTCGGTCTTCTGCCCGCCAGACTCCACGGTCTCGATCTCGTGCTGGATCTCCTCCCCGCCGCCGGATCCTTCAGTGAGCACACAGTGCTGCACAGTTTGGTTAGCAGCTTTTGCGCCTTGCGCAGCAGTTGACGCGATCGCCGGTGTCCCTCCCGCCGCCAGCTGGTGGTCGCCTGTGGCTCGACCAGGTGCTGGAATGCCGGATGGGAAGACGATAGCGCCTGCAGTAGGTACTGTCACCGCAGATGACTGAAGTGCACCTCCACCCAGCAGGGGCAGCCCATGATGTCCTGGCGCGTGTAGCTGTTGCCCCAGCCCTTGGCGAAGCTGATCTTCAGGCTGAACCAGTCGATGGGTCCCATGTGGTGGTGTCCGGGCTGCCTCATACTTAGCCATTGGGCCCTGGAAATATAAAATATAATATTTTAAATTATAATAATAAAAGTTAATTGAGAGAGTCCAACCTGTTTGTTTCAAAGGCCTTCAGGCAGCAGCCGGGCATCACTTTGCAAACGCGGTCCAGTCGCTCAGCCAGAGTGGGGGAATCCACAAAAACAGCAGAGTTTCCACGGTTGTAGATCCAAACATCGCCGCACTCCAGACTCAGTGTGACTCCTGTAGAGTAAACACTAGTTAAGAAGGGTTCTTTATAAAAATATATATGGTATACTCTTACCCAATCCTACTTTCTTGCGCGTGTTCACCACCTCGGAGGATACTTGCTTGCCATCCGGAGTGAGGTCACGCAGGCACATGCTGTCACCGCCACTGTCCACAATCCCATCCGTGTAGATATTGACCGCATTTTTCCGGGCATGGAAGAACTCCCCGACTCGGTGGGCCAGCTCCCAGTAGGCGATTTGGCACCAGCCCTTGCTGCCAATGTTGTTATCTAAAATTCAAAATAAGAGGTAATTAATGATTGAATTAGGAATGAATCTAAAATCTTAATCTATACTTTACACTAAGATTAAGAAAACGTTTAAAGACTGCGTTGTCAGCTTAACATGGCAACTAATTTATAAGCTGTTAACTTATTAACCAGATAGCAAACTAATTGAATTTTTAAATATGCCCGTGATTAAGGTATTCCCGTAAATAACTATTATTCAAATTTCGAACTTGTAACCCGCATACAAAGTGTACACATCAGCGGCAATAACTCTTTCGCCGGCTAATAAAGTTTGATTTAAAATTACAATATTATCGAGGCAGTAAGCTCCCACCTCGTTTGAGACGAATAGAAGGAACGAAGTCGCCCGCACAGTCACAATACGTTCTCTCACTCATTTGTGTGTGCTCAGACATTTAAATGGTAATAATTTTGGCGCCAGGGCATTACGTAAACAGACCGGCGTCGGGCTTGTTGTGTGGTATATTCATTTGTGCATATGTAGCGCCCTGTACGACCGACCGACTGACTGTATATATTTAACAAAAACCCACCGCACAGAGAGTCTGTTTATGGGTTCATTTGTATATTCCGATTCCGAACGCGTGTCGGGGCAATAATAAAGTAAGAAACAAGTGCAACTCTCTATTCGAAATCCTTGCTAACGAGGCTCGTTAGAGGTGTGTGTGGGTTTTCAGTGCAAATTATTTAATATTTACGACCCCATAAAATTGTTCATAAATTGTTGAAATTAATATATTAATAGGCTTTGAAATACCTCTGCAACGTGCCGTTTTAAGACGATTATTTTATTTTTGTATTCCTAAGAATGTATGCAAATATTTTAAATTTTGATTAAGAAAGTATACGTTTATCATAAATTTGGCTTTTTTATTGTTTGTTTAGTAACAAAAATTTGGGGAAAATCTTAAAACTTATAATCTTTGTTAGTTATAATTAGAAATTTATTAAACCAAAATTTGCTTAAGGTTTAAGAGCCACCAAATTCTTTGCTTTTCCTACTACCACTTAATTTCTATCCAACCAATAATTAATTAAGTGTACTCAATGACCTCCTTTTGTGGATGACTCCCCTTGTTTTCGCATTTATCAATCAACAATGGACTCAAACACCCATTGAAATGAGGCACAGTGCAAATATTGCGCATACGCCATGGCAGCCAGCGAAGTGAAGTGCAAATTGCTGCAATGCCAGCGGGTCGATAGTCGATTGGTTCTGTAGTTGGCCCATAGTTGGCTATTGGCGAGAGCCAATTCGAGAAATATGTGCGCACAATCGGTCGGAAAATCAGAAAATCGGAAAATCGCAAAGCGAAAATCGCTGGCGAGAATCGCAACAGGGAAAACAGCAACAATGGCCAGCACGCGCTCGCCGAGAATAAAATTGAACGAAAGGCCGCCGAAAGGCGCAAAGGCCAAGCCCAGACGGGTGGCGCCAAGTAAAAATATATCGCAATAAATCCGTAGACGGCTTTTAAAATTTTGCATGGCAAAGAATGTGTGGCGAAAAACGGGAACGGCGGCGGGAAGCGACGGGGGCGTTGAACGTCGGACGTTGGACGCTGCAAGTGGCGCCCGTCCGATGTTTACCTAATTAGGTCGACGCCGGCAATGATTCCGTCGCGCCGCGCCTCGCCATGGCCACGAAATATTGTTTACCCCACCAGGCTGGCGTCGGGCTCAACTGGGCGAGAGTGAGTGCCCGCCGAGATTGGGGGCCAGCCAGAGGCGGCAGGTAAAGTTAATCCGAGAGAAAGGTGATTTTGGAAAATTGGGTAATCAGGTGCGTCTCTTTTCCGCCATTTCAAACTGGTCAAGATTAAACATTTGTTGGTTACTGGGAAGATTAAGTCTTCCTCTTGATAATATTTAAGCATTCTTGGTGTTTGCTGTTGGTTTTAAGTGAATTATAGAGAAAGTTTTAGTCGGGAATACTGGAAGATGAAATACCTGTTCTGAAAGAAGAATGCATCTTGTGAACTATAAGATCTTCATTTGTTTATGTTTATTGCTTAATTCGTGTATTTTTTAGTGGAGACTTCAAAGGGTAAAAAAAAAACCTGAGATTTCTAAACCCAAATAAGATTTATCAAGATTGTTGCATTATATAAAGATATGATACATTATATGATACAATTTTAATCAATTTTGAAAAGTTGAAATTTCCTAAAAAGACCTAAAATAGCTACAAGTAAATATTTAACATTTTTATTTGGAATACAGCAAAGGTTTCGTTTCGAAAAATGCACCTACTGCATTTTTTCCTGTGCTATATACATTTTTGTGTAAAATCGTAGCGCCGTTTCATGGCTGTTGTGTTCCCCTTGCTAATATTTATGTAAGTAGGTACATAAGCGTACATATGTACATTTGTGTTGGATGCCCGAATCCACGGGCTGCTACATCATCTTTAAATTTAGAATATTTTATCTTCAATCTGTGCGCCTGTGTGGGTCGAGGCAGTGGCCTGTAAGTTTGTTGGTGGCCCACATGTGCTCTCAAGGAATAGCCCATGTTCGACCCGGTCTCCACATAGTGCACCCCACATAGTGGAGTCCCCTAACCCGCCAACTATGAGCTCCAATTGATGGCAATTGGGTAATTGAATCGATATCTTTAGACTGTAGTTATTTGAAGGCAAAGCTAAGCCAGATCTTTTTTTCTAATTAGGCTCTCAATGTCTTTGATTCTGACTTAAGATAGCGTAGTTGCTTTTAATCTAAAAAACATAAATTGCTTATATTTGCTTAGATTACGAACTCAATGGAAACCTACTAAAAATGTTCATAATTGAGATTATAGATTTATTAATAATAAAAGGTTTCTAGAGGTTTGTTAAACCCATAAAAATTATAATTTTATTCTGGAGAAGGAAGAAAGCTAAGTTTAACCGAAGTTTGTATACCCTTGCACTTTGATCATAAAAATAGTCATAACTAAGCCAAAACTGCATTAATTTCAATTCGGAAAGCTTTTCTATGCTAGTTTCAATTAGATTAACAAATCTGTATAATAAGTTTAAATTATAAAAAATTTATTTTTTTTTTTAATTTTTCACAATTTTAATGATGTTACCCCTTACAAAATTTTGAAATTTTTGAAAAAAACAAATTTATGTAGTACATAGTTAGTTTTACTCGGCTGCTAATGCTGATCAATAATATATATGATTTATAGGGTCGGAAATGACTCCTTCACCTTTTTTTTAGCTTCTGACTGAAAATATAATACCCAGAAAGGGGGTATACAACCCTCCCGTACTAGGCTTGGATTAACGGTATTTATCCTTCCCTAAAAGGTTTCTGATAAAATCTCATAATAACTAAGTCCTCAATTGTTCACCTTAATTTCCACCTCACATTGAGTTATCAAGGAATATGATAATTATGCGCATTTGTCAAAAACTCATGAGAATTAATCAATTTGAGAAATTTCAATCTATTTTTAACCGGCCTGTCACCCAATCGTCGTAAAGCCGCAACTTAACGGTCCATTTAAATGTAATAGTTTTCCGTCATTTTGTCGCCAGTACAATGCCATAAAAAAGTCAAATATACAAAAGTCCAATACGGCCAGAGAGTGTGTGTGTTCGAGAGTACGAGAGTGTGTGTTCTGGCCAGTTTCGCCGGGTAATGCCGCGAATGATATCATTGGCCCATTGACGTGGTTAAAGGGGATTGGTGGGGCCACAGGCCCCGACGCGACTACAAGAACAAAAGACTTTTCAAGCATGTCGCCATTGCGGGGATTTTTTTCAGGTAAAACCCCAAAACGAATTTTGGACAACAGTGCGTCTACGTAATTTTAAAGATAAGCAGTTGGACGTAATATTTATTGCACAACTAAAATAGATTCTATAACTTCAAGTTCTCCTTAACTGTAACTAATGTTGCTGCTTCCAGAGATTGTGATTTAAGTTTTTCAATTGTCAGTTTGCTTATTAAGGTAAGCTAAAAGATGAAAATTGTTACGTAAAATATTTCTTTTACTTTTTTATATTATTCTTCTTTATGAGTTATTAATACAGTAACAAGTTTCAAACCAAAAACGTTTAACAACTATTCTTTTCACATTTTATATGATAATATTAACAAATTAACCTTTTTTTCTGAATAAAACATTAATTTTCCACTTCGCAAGCGAAAACCCCCTCTCTTGGTAAAATCACGTATACGCCACTGATTCGGAGCACACTCTTGTAAGTAAGCGCAAAGATTGTGGCGCCGTCGAGAGCGCCAACTCACCTCGCTCCGCTCCCCGTTCTCCCGCTCAGCTACTCTCCCTCACACCCACTCTGCCTCCGCGGTGCTCTCTCTCGCGCCGCTTGTGTTTGTTTTTCGCTCATTATTTATTTTCATTTCGTTTTTGCT
The DNA here is from genome assembly GCA_008042635.1 of Drosophila nikananu. NCBI lineage: Eukaryota > Metazoa > Arthropoda > Insecta > Diptera > Drosophilidae > Drosophila > Drosophila nikananu. Next base: position 22,761 of record VNJV01011980.1, read on the forward strand.
GTTTTCGCTTAAAAGTTAATATCAATATAGAAAGTGACGACCTGACGCGGCAAGCTGGCGCCACGGCAACTTGTCTCTCTCAGGCATACATACATACGCTCACACACGCACACGCGACCCCAAGTTCCGCGCGCACACCTACATGGCGAAATAATCGCAACACCGTGCGCTCCCCTCTCCCTGGCGCTCCCAGAAATGGTCTGGGGGGGGCCAAAGAGAGAAAGACGCTGGTCTGGACTGGACGGACTGGGACTGGAAACTTACCTTTCCCGTCAGTGGTGAACGACTCGAACTGCTCCGGCGTCGGCGACGGCGTTGGCGACTCCGTCCCTGTCCTCTTGAAGATGCTCGACGCCGAAATGCTGCTGCTCCGCGCACTCCACGTGCTCAGCGCCGCCGACTCTGCGTCGTTCTGCAAGTCTTCTTCGGGATCTGCAAGAATCAGGCATTAAAGTACTCGTACTGCCCGGCTTGGGGAGCTCTCCTCTCCCCAATTTGGAGATGACCTTACCTGCATCTTTCAGTCTCTGCATTTTTGAGCGTGGGTATGGCGGCGGTTGGGATTCTGAAAGTGCACGCAGAATGAAGAGAGGGGGTTTCGTTAGATATCTGCCAGATACTTGGGTTCTTAAAGCTTATACAACGTTTAAGGGTTCCTAATTAAATGTGTTATATATTTTTTAAGGTTAACACGAACTTTATTTCAATCTAGGCTACTAAATTCTTATTATACCATTTTCTTTAATCATTAGATCTTAATGGTAAAGTCAAACTAAGATTCTTTATTTTCAAAACCTGTTACTTAACAATATGTCAAAACAATTACAACTAGTAGATACTTAGTATAAATCAAAGGAAAGAGGAATAACTAAAAAATAATTCATGAATATTTCTTTTTTAGAAATTCAAATTCAGAGAATTAATTTTTGAAAAACTATTTGGAAAATTGATCTACCCAGTTACGCGTTTGCTATTCAATACCCCCTTAAGTATTATCCAATTCCAGCTTTATGAAAAATCAACAAATGCTGTTTTTTCGAATCATTCATAACAAAATTTACCGGGGTAAGGGACATGTTCACGGTTTGATTACACTCAATTTTGAGTTAATCAAAAGTTCGAGTTATAAATGCGCGTCTTCTAGTGGGGCGCACATCGCGATGATGAGATCATGGTTCGGATCGCAAAACTAATACATACTAGTGTTCAGATCGAATATTTGTACGGCAAATCAAAGCGAAACAAAAACAGAGAGGAGAGAAGGGGGAAGAGGAGGCGGAGAGTGGAGGCGGGAAGAGAGCACAAAAGCCAAACAAAAACAAAGGCGGAGGCAGATCGGAGGAGGAAAAGGAAGAGGCGAAACCCCAGCGTAAGCGTAAGCAAGCCAAACATCGGGCGGCGATATATAAATAAATATAGTAATCTTTGCATATCAGGCAGCGGGCAGCAGGCAGCAAGCGGTCCCGAAATGGGGGACATTTTATTGGCGCAGCGCAGAAATCGTTTGATCTGCGGCGCTGTGTTTAATCTCGCTTACATTCTACTCCACTCCGTTTTCATTCTTCTCTCATTTCACTCCCAGAAAACAAAAAACAACAACTAAAAAATAAAAAACAAAAAGCCAAAAAGCAAAAAGGCAAAAAACAAACGGAACGGAACAGGTCGAATTTGATGGCAAAGATCCGCACAAACAAAAGCCTCAATGAATTGCTCGCCGGACCCCAAGATATTATTCATTCAATCCAATAAACTCAATAATTTATGAAACGTCGCATTAACATTTTAGCGGTTTAATTATAAAACTCTTTACTTTAGTTATGGGACGGCAAATTTATTTGCAAAGTAATAACAATTAGGAATTGACACGAGGTGCTTTAACTTGATATTGCAGTTGTTATTACGCAAAAATATAATATTTAATAGGAATGGGGTTAAGCCAATTAAGATGTCGGTAATAATTATTTCTTCCCCTAGTTATGAATATCATAAAGTTCTTATGTGAACCAATTCTAAATTATAAGTATATTCATTTAAAATCAACATTTATTATATTGCATAATAAAATTTCTATGCAAAATCAAGTCTAAAATGTTTGCCAATGCTTTTAATTTATTAAAGTTAAAGGGGCACGGCTAATATGTATAAAAAAAATTTATGATTCAAATGAGCTTTACATATGAATGGGACTGATTAGCTTAACAGCAATTAATTCCATATATTCCATAAAGAATTTAAAATGAAATATAAAAGTGTGTAGAACAAAAGGCGCCGGTCAAAATGCAACAGGTAAGCAGCACAGATTTCGATCGCGATGAAAGATCTGTAAATGCTCTTGGTATTCTGACGGCGCATAAATCGCTTGATGTGCCTCGTCAACGGCGCCCGACGACGACTCGACTCAAATGTATCCATATACTCGTACCCATACCCATACCCGTGCCCGTTCCCGTGGCCATACCGTATCGTCTCGGTTCTCCAAGCCCCAATGTACCAGTTAAACCTGATTACGAGCGGCGGCGGCGGCCGCGTCATCGACGCCAACGTCGAAAATCTAACAATTCTTAAAAAAAGCACGAGCGCCGCAGCGAAACCGAAACTGAAACCAAACCGAAGGGAGAGCCAGAGCCGCCAGAAACGCCAGTCCCCAGTCCATTCCATTCCAGCCCCGCTGTCAACAAACTGATGGATGGATCGTATGACCAGTCGGCGAAATAGCCGCAGTCAACTGAATAATATCCACGGTTCTGGGGCTATATATAGTTATAGTCTGGCTATTCTGAGTCAGATTCCAGCAATTGAAATCGTAGCACTCCCAAGAGCCGGCAGTTTTATTTATCAGCCATGTCCCAGATTCATATTTTGATCTAATTAAGCGAATTCGGCATTGATTACAGCTAAGTTTTCCAGAATTCTATTTCATGTTTAGGGTTTCACGAAACATGAAGTATAGGAATTATTAATTGATTCACATTCTGAGTCAGTTAGGATCTTGTTCGATTCCCCTTAATATAACTTAAATACAACTATGACTCGAAAATATCAATCTTTCTGCCGGAAAAAAACCCTCTTTAATTCGATTACAAATAGAAACCGAGTATTATTAAATGGCAAGCTATGCTCATCCCTCGCTCGATAGAGACTATTACACATTTTTGCACTTATGCGAAGACAGAATAAATAAAAAGCAAAATCCCCAACTCAGAGTCTAAAGTATAATTTTTTTCAGAGAAAATTGCAAAAGCCTGCAAGGTAATTAGTCAAGTTCCCCTTTAGGACCACTCAATAAGCCCGAAACAATGCTGACCAGCAAAAAGCTGAAGAAAAAAAAGATATGGACGTAAATGTGTATCTGTGGCCACTCTACAGGAACGTCCAGAGCCCAGAGAGGCCGAACTTTGTGGACAACGGCAGCGGTCGAGCAAGAACCGCACCTCTCAATGGGTTCCGATCCGATGGATGGGGCCCAGGCACGCAAAATGATCCTTTTTATGGGTGCTCTCGTGGAGGAAGGGTCCGAGTCCAAAGACTGCCACCAGCGAGCGGCGACCACTCGTCGTTACAATTCCTGGAATTGTGTTCCCCGATGCCGATGCGGATGGAATAACATTATCGACTTGTTTAATGTGTTCGGCGCCATCATTAAAAAACCAGTCACTGTCGGGACGTCCCGTCCATCCGCCGTCCGTCCAGACGATGACACAGCCAGCGGAGCAGGAGGCGGCCGCCGACAGCAGAAACAGAGCCAGTTGCCTGTTGCACAGGTAAGTGGCACACAGGTAAGCCATAAGGCAAGGCAAGGCATGGCAAGGCAAGACAAGGCACGATGGCAAGGGAAGCTGTATCTGTATCTGTACGAGTATCTGCCGCAGAACGGCACGAACAGAGTCTTCATGTTTCCCAAAAGATTGTGTTCTGTGCACAGGAATGTCGGTATAGACATGCCTTTTTGCCATCGCGCATCTACGGTGATTATCGGTTGTTAGTGGGGGCACTCTCTGAAAATACTGGCAAAAACGGCGATCCTTATCTTGCCCGCTATTAAGCATAAAATCACAGAGTAAACATATACGATTTCCTAATTAATTTGTTTACAATCAACCCATAATCTCTGAGATGGCACTCATTAGGGGCTTTATGCAGCACCTGGCGCCCATTGGGAGAGATACGTTTTTCTATACTAGATCATATTAGAAATCTATTTGTTTTAAAAGGGTGAAACTATAGTCTAACGCAGTAAAGTTAAGGAATTCATGAATAGCTACAATATTGTAACAGAATGAAAGTTTTTAGTTGCAAAAGTTGAGGTATACACTAAAAGATACACCCCTTTCTTATATTGTAACCCTGAAGATAGAGAATAGAGGAAGAATGTTGAATTATGGATCGTGGAATTCACCTGATGATTGTAGGTTTCATACTCTTCAAAATTAAGCTTTCCTGGAGTTTTTTTTTTTTAATTGAAAGAAATCTACTTGGCAACTCGTTCCTCTTCCCTATTTACTTTTCTGCACCATGTGCGATTTTGTTCCAGTTTAAGGTTAGAACCGCTGGCGATTGATGAGAACAACCCACACTCATACCCACACCGATGATGTATTACATGCAGTTTAGAGCTGATATAATAGCCCGATTAGATTAACACCAGAACGAGTGTATGGCTGGCTGGCTGGCCGGTTGTAAGCTCGGTCGAGTGATACGCAGGTTCTAGATAGTGGTGATTCGATGGGCCCAGTAAAAGTGTTCGGCGACAACAGGGGCGGGGTTATTAATAAATCGGACTCATCAACTACCAATGTGCATATGATGAATAGTTAATCCCATGGCAATGCAGTGTGCATCTTTCTATCTGCATTCGATGCACCATGCCCACACACATGCTAGTGCAATATTTGCGTATGTACAACTGCGAGAAAAATAATAGCACTTTAGGAAAACATGGAATTTAAGAAACTTTAACAAATATAGAGAAAAAGTGCTATCTCAACTTTTCAGAAATATTAAGTTTGTTATAATTTCGCAAGTTAACTATGTATATTGAACTTTTACAACAGAGTCCATCTTCTTCGCTTAATATTTTTTATACGAAGTGTGTGCATGCGCGTGCTAAAAATAAAAACAAACAAATCGGAAGGCGTACATGTATGTAGCGCGCATATGCATATAGACATGCACCGATGTTTGCCCGACTGTACATAGTGCGAATGGGATCTCTAAACGATGCGCCAACTAGCTGGTGGCGACGGATATGCCGCGGCCCCAACTACAGTGGAGCTTCCCTAATTGGGCTTAGTATTATGCAAGTGCAACGAAATATACAGCTAAGCTAAGGCTTTGCCGAACGATAAGCCGAAACTTTCAAAGCATAGAGCACAAGGTACGCGTTTTCAGAAAGGTTTTAAAGTTCTATAAAACTCTTCATTCGAAATTTTGAGTTAAACCTTAGGAGAATATTGAGAATTGGAATATTTTAGACTAGGAAGTCTTAGCATAACAATTCATAACATTTTAAATGTCTTAATCTGGAAAAGGTCAGGAAATATGTACATACATATGATGATATAATTGATCTTAACTTGCATTAAAAATCTAAACAATTTCAATTGCAAATATCGGTTTGATTTATCGAGGTTGGACTGTGTTTTTCGAAACGTTCGACTGCTCGGACTCTTACTTTGTAATGGTAATGGTAATGGGTATGGGCAATGGGTAACGGACTCCGCCGCCTTTGCTGACTCTGCTGTAGCTTTGGCTTTTGCGTTTGCGTTGGCGACGCCTGATTATTTCCTGGCGCCAGTTTCTAAATTTACGCAAATTATTTTCGAAAGAATTTAGTCGCCGTCATGTTGGGCCAACACATTTCACGCACATTCTCTCCTTTCTCCTCTCTTCTTTTCTCTCTCTCTCTCTCTCTGCCTCTGCAGGTGTGTGCGTTTGATAAAGCGGAATCAGAGAGAGCGGCGGATTCGGTGGGTGTGTGTGTGAGTCTGGGCAAAAGTCAAGGCAGGAACTTGAAATTCAATTTTCTGCGGGAGCAATTTAATGCCTAATACAGACCGACCGGTTGCACCTCGTCTGCAATCTACAATGAGGTTCGGCTGTATTGGCCCAGCTGGCGCTTAACCCCTCCCCCCACAGATAAGGCGGCTTCCATAAAGACAGCCATTATGCTATGACCTTGCACATAGATTTCCATTGAAATCAGCGAATAGATATCTTCAAGATATTGAAATAAATTCAATCAGAAACCCCCTTTCACCCCGAGTCCTACCTGGTAGGTGCACTATGCGGCACCAGTGCAGCGGATTGCAGCACGTGTAGACGCAGTCTTGGACGCTGTGACAGGCAGGCAGGCGCTTCAGCTCCTCTCCGCTCCTGAGTCCCGGCCAGAAGAACAGCCGGCTGGCGGTCACATACTGCTCCAGATCCGCACTTGTCGAGCACGGAATCAGGATGCACTGCAGGTAGGTGGGCGGCGTCGTCGTTCTCAAGGCGGAGGTGGAGGAGGTGGTCCCGGCATCGCGTTGCGTCTTCGTCGGCAGCTCCACCCGACTTTTGACGGCGAGGAGAAGCTCGGCAACCTGTTTCCGCTTCAGCGTCTTCATCAGGGCATCGAAGTCCTCGCGCTGCCGCCGTAAGCTCTGCGCCTGGAATTGGGCCGGCGTTTGGTTGGTTTGGGTTTGGTGGGCAGGAGATGCTTGCATCGTGGCTGGAATTGAGGACGTTGATGATCCGCTGGTGGATTCCGTTCCGCTGCCGCAGCATTTCCGAAACATGGTCGCAAAGGTGTTGGCACTCGGCAGCTGGCGATCCACCTGTTGCTGCGGCTCCACCGGCTCCTGATACCGATTTCGATCCCGTTCCCGTTCCGGATCGCTTTCTTCGGTCAACATATCGTCGCAGGAGCTTGCGCAGCTGCAGCCAGGAGCGGTACAGCAGCGGTCGCAGGCCGATCCGCAACTCAGAGATGACAGTTCTCGTTCCCGAGGATTTGGCAGACGGCGATACGGATGGCTGTTGTTGTTGTTGTTGATGTTCTGGACAGGACTCTGACACGATGAGCCGGAGCAATCCATGGCGCAGGGCATCGAGTTGTAGGGTGGCGGCGGCGTCTGGCGCATGGCCAAGGAGTCCTCGTCGCAGGAGTAGCCATTGGATAAAGGAGGCGGAGCCAGCTGCTGCTGCTGGTACTGATAATGATGAGGGCGGGGTCGATGTGGAGGGGGCGGCGGCCGTTGTAGCTGGGAGGGCGGCATTGGAGGCACCCCTTCGCGCGTACCCGGATTGTTTCTGAGCGCATAACGCCATAGATCTTTCTTTTTTGCGTTTGGGAATATCATGGAGGGACATACAATTTTGCGGTAACATCGATCCTATTGTATGCGCATTATTTGTAGTTGACTAACTTGGTTCGCGGACTCGACGGGGCCGGCTAGTCACGGTATTTGTTAACTCTTTTAACGTTGTTTTTTATTTTCTTAGTTTCACGGGTGGGTCTGGGAGCTGGGAACAGACGGGGTTCCGGTTTGGGTTAAGGTTCTCGGGAGGTCGGGAGCGTGGGACTGTGGAACTTGGTGAAGGGTCTGCTGCACTCCCTCGTATCACTCGTTGGCTTTGATATGTTTTCGTTGCGTTTGATATGTATTATCCAGTGGTGTTGTACACTCTGCAATAAAAGAGGAATGTGTTGATTAGTCACGGTGGCCTTAAGTGGTCGTCTTAGCAGCTTTATACATATGCTCTCGTGCTTATGCCGGTCTCTGGCGGCACTAAGGGGGGACCTTTAGAGTCGGACTTAAAGCCACGATTTCATTTTGAAGGGTCTTTTAAAAAAATTAATTTAATATTTAAAATCATAAAATAATATTTAAGTTGTGCTTCTATCTTGCTAAGCTAGTACTCTTATATAATCTAGCTTTATGCTATTTAAAAGTGTTTAAATAAAGAAAAAAAATCGCAAATGGCTTTGAAAAACCCTTTTCAAGAATACACTAAGTTAGTAAGTACGAAATTATTGCTTGCTTTTAGGCGAATTTAGAAAACAATCTAAAATCTCCTTGGTAGCTTATAATATTTAAATTTAAGGTGACACACATTATTAATATTTTTTAAAACTGACAATAAAACATAAAATGTATGTAACTACTGCCGTATGTTTATAGGCTATAAAGTTTAATAATTACACCATAATCATTCGTATAAATCGAAAATTTCATAAACTTTAATTTAACTCTTTTTTTTAAGGCAGAAAATCGATCCCTTCCAGCTTACGCCCGTTGGTGGTGGCAAGCGAGGAATCTGCTGCTTCCATGCTGCGGATCGCTTGAGTGAGTAATGTCCGCCGGCGCCAAGAGATTTCTGCGGCAGCATCAGCTGTCGGTGGGACAGAGACGGTTCACACACGACGAGTGGGGCCTGAGAGAGGAGCGCCGCAAATTAACAGCCCCGACCATGTGAGTGTATGGGTGAGTGCGTGTGCGTTTGTGTGTGGCCCATGCGAGCATTTTCATTTCCATTTTGTTGCTGGCATTTCTTGCGCTCCTTATCGACGACAAAAGTGGCGCCGGCGGCATGACGGCAACAACAACAACGCCAGCCGCAGCCACAGCAACAGCAACAAAATTACGAGCCAGTCCCACAAACAGCCCCAACAACACACAGTCGTGTTGCCAGTTTAGCTTATTTCAGGCTAGATCTAGCATATTTGAAAATGGCATCTAGCTTATAGCCTGAAATCCAGCATGTATTTACTTTAATTCAGCCTTTTTTAGCCCTAATAATTGAATACAACAAAATACAATCTGGGGAATTCCTATACGACTAATTGACTGAATTACTGAAAACATATAAAATAATATTTTTACAAATCTAGCTTATTTGAGTGCTTCAAACATGGCAACACTGTAACAGAATGCTTGCGTGCAGAGCAGCAAGGCAGGGCGACGGGCAAGCGAGCGAGAGGGAAGGGGGATGGCGCCGGCGCCACTGACGTAATAAAAGAAATAATAATGTCGGCGGCGTCGTCGGAATGGCGCCACACCAATAAAAGAAATAATAGTAAGCTTATATCAGACAGACACGAACGGGGGGCGTCGCGACGGTCGGTTTGTCAGCCGGTTTGACAAGTTGAAGAATCAACAATTTAAGATTGAGGTGAGTATGGAATAATCACCGTAGAGAGCGCCCCCGAGCGCCACAGGGAGAGAGAGAGAGAGAGAGTGCGCTGCCATGTGTGTGTGTGTGTGTGTGTGTGGTGGGAATCAAATCGGTCGCAGATTCGGAACGGAACTCTCCCAAAAGCGATTCCAGAATTCTATGGGCACCAAAGTTCTGTATCTCTTGGTGTCTTTCAGGATTTCAAAATGTACATACTCCAAAATCTACAAATTTAGCAGAGTTTTAAAAAGTTGGATAGAACTTGGAACAGTTCGAAAACTCAACGATCTCTGAATTTGGTTTTCTTTCCTTCTTTAAATTAATTTTGTTTAGAAATAATTAATCTTCCTATACGTATCGAATCAAAATATCACGCCTCCTTTTTAAAGCCAACTGACAAACATTAATTTGTTTAGATTTATTGACCTAAAGATCAGTACAATAATATAGAGTTTGAATTTTCTAATTTGGACTTTTATGTTTTAGACTTCTTGTACAAAATCGGTCTTAAGATTTTATATTTTGCTTTGCTTTTATTATTATACAACCTGTTTTAACCAAAGAAATTTCTGTAAAAATAAAATATCTTTTTTCTTTCACTTCACAATCGTTTTGTTTCCGAATATGTATTTAAAAAAAAAACACACAAGAAGTTTAAATTATAGGGGTTTTCAAACATTTTCCCTTCCTTTTATCTACAAGAATGAGAATATTCTATTCGGAATAGATATCTTTAAATGCCACATCAATAAACAGCCAGTTGAAAGAAATTCTATATACAATCCATATTCAACAGAATTTATTTGAAACTGCCGAGTGATTGTTTTTCCCGATTTCAAGCTTTCAAAAATATGTACGCGGATGTACATATGTGTACATATAGATATGTATAGCTTTTTGTAGGTAACATTTCTGATAATGAAAGCATGACTAATTGGAAGTTCAATTGGAAACAATCGCTAGATAGACTCAACGATTTGGTAACAGATACACAACACCTTGATTAGGAGATATGCATTAACTAAAAGAATAATTAATGGGTGAACTTTTGATACTAAAAACTATAAAGGTAAAAGATACTTTAAACTGTAATTAACTCAATTTAAAAATTGTGTTTGTGATTTATCCCTGATCTATGTAAGTTTACGAATTTCAGTGTCTGAAATGATATATCACTTTCATTAAAAAACCAACCTCATTTTCTACTACCAAAAGTTTGTTTGCATAATCACGAGACCAAGAGGAACATTGATATTTATAATAAAAGTGGGAGGTACTTACTGTTTCAAGTATATTTTTCAATTGATATCCGTTTCAACCGTTTCTGATATGTATTTATGTTTGCCATCCATAAGATAAATTACATGGGCTTTGATATGTTTGGGATTACACTTGATTTGTTTTGGATTTACATTGGACTGGAGAGGGAATCAATTATTATTAAAATATTGCACAACGAAATTTAATTCGCGTTTAACACGTGCCGGCGACGGCGGTTGTTAGGTTTTTTTTATACAATTCGTGGATTGGTAATCGCAGTCTTATTTTCTGCACCGCCATGCAGATGTGTGTGTGCTAATGAGTGCGAGTAATGTGTTGATTTCGAGCCGAAAACGAAATAATAACAAAATCAACGTGGTGGAAAAGGTGCTCTTTTTGTTTTGTTGTTTTGCGCTGCTTCGATTCTGCCGGCGCGCTGCCGCATCTATATGTATGCATGTATACGTATACGAGCGTTGTGTGTATGCGTGCGTGTGGCTGTGGCCCAATGCAGGTACAATATGTGTACGTGGCTGGCGAACAATTGCACTTCTTTTCTTTTTAGTTTTTTGCACAGTTAAAGTTTGCAATGGGTTTATTATTTGTTGCTTTTCTTTTGCCTATTGATTTTTAATTTGCGCTCACACACACACCTACACACACGCGCGCACGCACGCACACCGAGAGGCAAATGGGCGAGCGAGCTCGCAAATTAACACAATCTCCAATTGGAACTTGACAACGTGATCGAGATCCGTAACCGTTAGAAGAAAGGCAGGAAAAGCCGGGCGGAGAGCGAAGAATCTCTTCTCTTGTGAATTACACACACAGGCCTAAAGTCACCACACACATCCACATAACTCATAACAGCAAATAAGCGTTTTTCCAGCGATTTCCTATCCATACAATTTTCACTTTGATTCCTCGTTTTTCAATTTTTGCTTGCACTCACACTTTATGTATTTTTTGCTCTTTCACTTTGATTTTCCTTTCGTGTGGCAGCGGGGCAAATAGTTTTCGAACTCCACACTTGTAAACAACAACGGAAAGTTCGTGTTCCCGTTTCTCGAAAATAAAATACGAAATTCCGGACTTCCGGCGCTATCTAGTGGCCGACAGTTCCGTACACAAAATGTATCTTTTTATTGGAACTGCGTTAAAAATACATCTTTTTGTTGATATATTTCGGATGTCGCAACGGGAACGAAACACATAAGCGGCGCGGCTACAATTTATTATTTATAATTTATTTATTGCCGCTCCTTCTAAAAAATAAAATCTCAAACATTGACCGTCCGGTGTGTTGCCGTTTGCGTTTTCTTTCGAATTTTTTCGGATTTGTATGTGGCACTCTCATATTTATAGGTTTTCCTCTCTGGAACCTGGGACCCAACATGTTGCGTCGCGACGTTCTCTCCCTCTCTCTCTCTTTCTCTTATGCGACCGTGTTGCGTCGAACAATATTTCTCGTCTCAACAGACATGTTAGTCAAATTTGTTTTCAAAACCAAGCAGCACCAGACGTATCTTGAGAATATTGGATATTAACTTTGTTCAGTTTCCCTCCCAGAGAAGTTTTCCTCAATATTTCACTCTCACAATAATTGGGACGTAAATACACTTCGATTAATTTACTCCGTAATCTACAGAGTCCATACCGTTTCTGCTTAACAGGTTCGATTCAAACGTGTGTGGCCAGAGTAGTAATAAATTATATTTTCACCTAGGCCTTAAAAAATAGGAAATTTCACATATGTATAAACCCTCTTGAGGACCCATTCAAGAAACCACGTAAAATAATAAAATACATTTGTCCTTATTGTTATTGTTAGATTTATTGTTAGAGTTTGAGTTCAGAGTGCAGTTCGTACTGAGAGGCATCCGTTGGATTGCGTGGTGAGTTTGGCGCCTCGGCTCCTCTCTCAAACACAAATACACCTTGCGCACACCCACACACACCCAGCTGAGTGCCGTTCTCAGCTCCCTCTCTCACTCTCAGCTGATTGCTGTGTTTATACCTGGCAGTGCCGTTGGACTTGGTGTTGAGCAATACCGCGGTTTTCAAAAATCCCCGGGTTTGAGACATTTTAGGGTTTTGGGAAACCTTTTATTTTTTAAAAAGGACAATAAACTTTGTAGCTTAAAAAAGTAAACTTAATAATTTTCTGCGAATTCTTTTCATTCTATCCCCGAAATTGGGAGATACCTTCACAATTTACTTACAAATCCTTAATGCACAATAACCTCTGTTAAGTATCTCACATAAATACGTCGGTTTATATCGCTAAAGTAAAGTAAAAACCTCAACTCCCTCGATGCAATCGAGAGCGGCAACCTGAGGAAGCAAGAGCCGCATTTAGCGCGGTCTTCGTGAACGCAAAATGTGATGAATGGTTGTGATCAAGGGCATATCAGTTGCAATTGCCTTGCCCATGTCTGCCCAGACACACGGACAGACGGACACACGCACGCCCATACAAACTGGCGCCCCTGCAGCGTGCCCACTCACACATGCGCACTCAGCGAGGATCGGATCGAACACTGTGAGAAAAAACGTCTTCATACTGAAATATAATAATAATATAGCAAGATTTTCCTTAAAGCAATCTTTAAAAATAACTACAAAACTATATTAAATGCTTCTTAATTAGTTAAAAATTTTAAATTACATTTTATTTATAAAAGTATGCAATTGTTTGGCTCAGTGCCTTTAAGACGTTGCAGCAGGAACCCTACCCTGGTTGTTTCGTCAGTTCCAGCAAAAATACATAATTGTCTCTCGTTTGGACGTCTCGAAAACACAAAAGCAAATAGGCTCCCGTTATTACGATAATAACAGGTCGGGAACAGAGAACCCAGTCGGCCACTTGTGGAGTGGAACTGTCGGCCGGCCGCTGATCTTCCTCGCAGGAGGAATTCGATCGCCGCGAACCGGCGCACAGTTGCCGGAAAGATACAGATACTATACAAAAATCAAATTTTTGGTGACAACGCATCGTGAAATTTGTTATTGCATTCGACAGGTAATAGTTCAGCAGGGTTGAATCCAAAAAATTATTCAAATCGGTCCAGTATCTTAGAAGTTACACGTGTTCAAAGTTGAACTTTTTTTGGGTTGCAAAAAAAGCATGTCGTTNCCAAGACATCGAGGCGTTGGCCGCCGATCCAGCTCGGGATCTCCAACTGGAGCCGGGCAACTTCATTGCCAGTGGTAGGAGCTGGAGCTGGAGTAGCTGGCCAGGCTGTCTGACTGGGAGTACGGGTTTCTAGTATGTGTGTTAGGAGAAATTCGGTCAAATGGCACGAAAATATAT
>VNJV01011981.1:0-14271 GCA_008042635.1 Drosophila nikananu
AAAATATATGTTTATATTATTTTTAAAACATTAAATATGGACCATATTAGCATTTTTAGAGAAAAAAAGTGAAATGTACATTTCGAATTTGGAAAGAAATTAAGAAAACTGCCGCAAAAAACATTAATTTTCGAGTATAAAATCTACTATTTATCACACCATATAGTATGACCACTCAATCGAAAGGTACTAAAACTATTAAAAAAAAAATTATGAAAATATCTCAAGTGGTTCACGAGTTATGATTTTTGCAACCCAAAAATATCTAAACTGCCACTGTGCGCCGTCTCCCTTTATTCCAAGGTATAATTTCTAGTTTACGCGCTGCGTTTGGTTTGCTGTTGTGATCCGGTTATTGTATTTGTGTTCAAATATGTTGTTTTGGAATTTTGTTTTTAAAACTGTGTTATTTATTTTACTGTTAGGCACATTTTGCGTTTTTTTCCCGAATGGATATATTTAACATTTGGTGCACGGAAAAGGGCCTCAATGCACAAAAAGTGAGTAATGGGGCAAAAAGGGTTCAAAAATTGATTGAAGATATGGAGGAAGTGACAGAAGTTTGGACCAACGCGTTAAATTACTGCTGCGAAAGAATTTGAAAAGTTTTGAAGCAAAGTCATCGATCAGAATCAGAAAATTGAAATATTTTTATTTAAAAATTTCCCCTATAAGACATTTAAAGCATACTTTTAGGTGCTATTCTGAGGTTTTTGGTTTGCGGTGGGCGTAAATACTAGCGACCACGCCCATTTTTTACATTTTTGCAATTCTTATTTTTCAAAGAACATACTGTAAAAATTTCACAACGATATGTCTGCTAGAAGTATTTTTGGCCGCTCTCCCCATATAAGCCAGACCACTGTGCAAAGGTATAAAAAACAGAGGAATTAAAATCTAAAGGTCTACTTCCATGTTGTCATATTGCTGTTGGCAATTGGCAACCCAATTCTAAACAAAAACATAAATAAACAAGAAAGGAAGCCCACTTTGGTACATCAATGTTTTTTTACCCTTGCAGCATACAATTGGATCGTTTTGAATTAATTAAATTCGATCAAATGAATAGAAAAACTTTCAGGAATTGTTCAAAACTTTTAAACATACCAAATAGATTGGTTTTAACGTTTATGATATATGATAAATTCATCGGATTTGCATAAAATAAAAACCGTATTTTTGAAATAATATAAAATGTCTAGATCTTTGTGCAGATAAAAATATGTTGAAAAACAGCGGAATTAAAAATGTTCTTTTCTTTTCTCAGTATAAGTCGCTTTTCCGCACATGTATGTAAATACTCTGTTTGTCCGGCCTTTCATGTTTTTTTCATATCTAGACGTACATATTACTTAAAAAATCGGATATAACGTTACGGCTCCTCCCAATTTCTATACCCTTGCAGGGTATTATAATTTTAGTTCAGAAGTTTGCAAAGCAAAGTTTGCAAGTTTTTAATGAAAAAAATTATAACTTAGCCAATTTCTACAATATTTTAATAAAATTGGAGATATGGCCATTTTGTATTATTCTAGAATTTCGGTTTTAATTTGATCCAAATCGGACAACTATATCATATAGCTGTGATCGGAAAATTTTGGGGAACTAAATCTAAGCCAATTTTCCACATATTTTCATAAAATTTGAAACATGGTCATTTTGTATTATTCCAGAATTTCAGTTTTAATTTTATTCAAATCGGACGACTATGTACAAGGAGTATACAAAGTGACCTAGTCAAGTGGAGAGAAGTGTATAAGTATTATTTGTAATAAGAAACTAATTGCCATTTTTTGTAGGGGAAACACATTTTCATTCAAAAAATAAAATAATAAAAAAAATATCGATACAACTCTTTTTTAATACACATTTTAACCCTACATTTTACTTCAGTGATAGTGCTAGTGGTGCCAGTTGGGTACGATAAAACATCGATAGTCGATGAACACACAGAAATAAATCGAATAGAAAACAATCGAGTCGAAGCACATGCACTTATTAAAAAAACCTTTTGACACCTGGGTTCATAGAAATGAAAGAGCTGGACTTTACTTTAGTATATACGAAAAAGCAACTCTAAAGAAAGAGTGGGATAAATTGGGAAGTCCCAAGGTACTGGAACCACAGAAATCTTTTGAGAATGAAGCATCAGATCTTTTTTCAAAAGCAAAGCGAGAAATTTAAATACACTTACCTTGTCCTTTTTATTTAAAATCACGAAACCCTTTCCTTATAGCGAAGAATATTACTAAACTTAATATTTCCGATCGAAGTTCAGGTTTCGTTTTGCTAAAATTTGTGGATCTTGTTGTCAGTTTTGGTTGCGGGACTTCGACCTTAACATTCGTTGCCCAACCATGCTCTAAATCACGAAACAGAATCAAACAAGTTCTTGTAATCGTAGGTATTGTATTTGGAAAGTGTCATCTACAAGTCTACAAATTAAATAGGCCAAGTGCAGGTGTAACCTACTAATAATATGACCTTTTAGCAATATATAATGATGAATGAATAAATGAAGACGGAAAGGAAACTTCTTGATCTAAGGGGAAAACACCATTTAGGTGCAGGAGTTGCACGGACGGAAAACCAAGCCAAGTGTCTTCTTGCATAGTGTCGAGTGTCAACAAAATCACACGATTTTCCGTGGAGCCAGTTGTTCGTTTTTGGCACAATTTGTATTACAAAGACACAAAACAACTCGGTAACGAATTTCTCAGATTTTGCCTTTATAAGCATACATCTAGCTAAATTAAATTTATTTCCAACTATTTTTACAGTATTGTGTAAATTCTTAGGAAAAAAAACAAATTCTTAGTGGCTATTATAGTATTGCTAACGTAATTCACACATTTAAGTTCAGGAACTCGGCTGGGATTCTTCCTCCTTTCTTATCATCTCTTCACTTTTTCCGAGTGCTTTTGTCTATCAAATAGATATAGAATAGATAAAGCGGTTTTGGAGAGAATAGAATGTAACACAAAAGCTCGTCGTATTCGTATACCGCATATACCAGGTTTAAAAAATAAAGACAAATGGATTTGGAGAACACATCATCATAGATCCATCTACAAAGAATCTCATTTCTAAAAGTTTATTTTTGTTTTTATGGTTAACTTTAGTTTAGTTTTTCTTATAACAAGCGCACAGGGGGGCAATGGAATTTTCTTTCTCGTCAGCTTATAGAAAAAATAAATGAAAAAGGGTATGGACGCTTTAATAAATATATAATCTCGGTGGCGAGTTATTCTCTCTAGCAAAAGTCATGCTAACAATATATACATATACATATACATACATTCGTCGCGTGGGGAGGGCCGAAAGTGAATGAAATGCCAAATCTCTATAGACACCAGCAACGCGTCGGAGCAGACCCCCTCTGAACCTACTATTACTTAGATTTAAACACACTTGATAAAGTGCTTGCAGAAGATGGTCGAGCAGTCGCTGAGCAGCGAATGCCGAAGCTTCTTCGACAGTACAGTATTTGTATCTGTGAAACTAAGTGTTATGTTTTTACTGTATGTTGAGAATACTTTCCTCTACTTTCTACGTCGATCAAGCGCCGCCTTCTTCAAGTCCCGCATAAGGTGTTAGGCATTCCTATAAATTAAGCTTACGCTTCTGCTTCTCATTAATTTCTACATAGTCTCGTCTAAATAATACTTCAGATTGTATGTATGTACATGGCCAAGTCTATGTCCTATATATCGTTATGCGCTGACCAACAACCTTATCCATTTTAATCCGTTATCCATTATACACCCCCGAGGTTATCTTATCTGATTTTGATCTCTCTCGGCTATTTTAGAATTGATTTCTATATAGATAGATATATATATACATATATATGTATATATATATATATATGTACAAATAAACAACCCAAATTCGAATACCTAAATAAATTTCGGAGAAGCAAGGATTTTACAATCACTAAAATGATTTTAGTGCACAAAATTCTAGAAAATAGTTAGAGAAGATATCACCCCGCCACTGAGTGAAGTATTTAAAATTATCACGTCTCATTGAGAGTTTTTAGTTTCTTTTTTGCTTTTGGGGTATGCACAAGGAATATATAAAGAATAAGATGCGTGACGCCAGGCTAGCACCAGGCTCTCTCCCTCTCTCTCGAGAGAGAGAGAAAGAGTGCATTCTGGATCTGCCTGTCTGTTCTTGCCAATTCTATTTTGCATGTGCGCGTTATGCATCTTTCTCTTGAAATGTTCCTTGCTAGACAGGCGATCGAAAACTCAAGAGTGAGAACAACGCATTAATTTTAGGTTTCAAATATGGAGAATCTAACTTTAATAAATGGGAAATATGTACCAATATTTATAAATGTGGGTAGTGGTAACCTTTCATACTTTTTGTTGCTGAGACAATGAATGACATCGATGATGATGCATTATAAAATAATTCTCTTAGTATTTGTATGTTTTTTGTTTGTTTTTTTTTTTTTAGGAGAAACTCAGCACTGAAGCACAGAAATAAGTTTTTGCAGAAAGATTAATGTACGTTTTCTTTTTTTTTTTTAATCTAACCATACTTAATCGTATTCATTCTTAACATAGAACTTATAAAAGTTTTTTCTTTGTGATTTCTCTTTCTTTCTTTCATAATTCATGGAAATTTGATTACTTATTGTTAAAAAAAAAAAAACTATATATTATTTATATATATGCATACATATATATACACAAAGGGTACCTTTTTTGTTATCGAGACTCCACATTCCGATAACGATTTCAATGCTCACAAAAGAAACAAAATATATATATTCAAAGGTCAAGGTTCATTTTGGGAATGTTTGTCCAGTTTGTGATCGTGGGGAGTTGGGGGTTAAGAGATTCCACTAGATACACCGAGGCACCAAGTTTATCATCAAAATAAAAATCAAAAATAAAAAAAATATCTTTCCGATATAAAAATTAAATAAAGAGAGCACTATTTCGCAGCTTATTCAAAGGTTACATTAATCAAATCTTTCATGTGACCATCTAATCGTTATTAAAACGTGGAAACACGAAAAAACAAAAAAAAAAAGAGAGAACACCCTTAATACATATATATATTCAAAACACACATTGGCCAACCTGATAATAGATCAACCAACGATATCATCATGTTCACATTCGTTTGTGATGACCAACAACGACACAGTGTGTGTGTTTGTGTATAAATAGTTGAAGAGTATTATTTACTGCTAAACCTATTGGTTCTCGTCATCATCGCCATCGCCGTCATCGTCGTCGTGCTGCTCATCCAGCTGCTGGTGCTGCTGCTGGGCAGCGGCGGCAAGTAACGCGGCTTTCTGTGCCTGCGCCTGCATCGACGCCTGCATTGACGGTGCAGACATGGCTATTTTCCCGCTTGTCTTGTACTCAGTCATCTCCTGCAAAGACGCACAACACTTTCATTTAGCAAAAATAAAAAAACACGAGAAAGCCTAAGCTTCACCTACCCGTTCATAACGAGCCTTGTCCCGCTCAGCCATCGACTCGTACTTTTGCTTGACCTCCGGATCCACGTCCGACCACTTTCGTCCCAGCTCCTTGGCAATATCGCCGACACCGAACTCGGGATTAAGTGCCTTCACCTTATTTCTCTCATCATTGCAGAACCAGAAGAACGCAGACCTGTAAACGGAGGAGTCATATTTATAATTAAGCATTGTTTGCACACTTTACAGTTAAAAACTAGGTTAATTTGTTGTTTGATTTATTAATTGATTTTTCTACGAACTCACAATGAACGTTTCGGAGCATTGGGATCCTTGATCTGTTTCCTCTTCTTGCCGCGCCCCACAACCGCACCCTTGGGCGGCACATAGTTCTGCATTTCCGCCTCATATCGCTGCTTGTCCTTCTCGGCCATCTCATGGAATCGCTTCTTCTCCTTGTCGACCATTGTCTGCGAAAAATTGTAATCAGTATGGGCTTACGGGGAGACCGAGATTAAGACTTACCTTCCACCGCTCGGCACACTTTCGTGAGAACTCTGCGAATATCACAGTCTCATCGGGATGCTTCTTTTTGTGCTCCTCTCTGCAAGTTTGTACAAAGTATGCGTAGGCGGTCATTCGGCCTCTGGGTTTGGCATCTGCCTTGCCTCTGATCATTGGACTCTGCGCGAGGAAATGAGGAGAAGAGTCCGTGTGTTAGGAGACATTATTCAGGTATAGAAGATAAAAGTTTGAACACTTACCCCTGCCGAGTTGATGACATTCTGTTGCTGCTGCTGCTGTTGGATCTGTTGTTGCTGCTGGTGCTGTTGCTGCTGCTGTTGCTGTTGCTGCTGTTGCTGTTGCTGCTGCAGTTGGGCCGCTGTGTTGGCATCAACCTGACCCTGATTGGCAGCCGAATACCACCATTGGGAGCCGGGAACGGCGGCAGCTGCGGCCGCTTGGGCCATATTGAGACGGTAATCGTAGCCCGTTGTGCCGGCGGCGTTCGATGTGGCCACCACTTGGGCCATCGTTGTGGCCGGGTTAGGAAAACTGCTGGCCATTTTGTATGTGAACAGCTGTTGGGTGCCCACGCCGGCTGTGGTATTGGAGCTGTTTTGATGCGCCTGCTGCTGATTTTGCTGCACCACCACCTGGTGCTGTTGCAACTGTTGCTGTTGTACTTGTTGCTGTTGCTGCGCAGCCAGTTGCTGCTGATAGTGTTGAATGGTTTGCTGATCAATAGTTTGTTGGTAATGTTTCTGATTATATCTATGTGGTTACGTGTGCAATGCCAGTCGTGTTGACAATGACGATTGACATTGCACTCACTAACCACTAGATTGATTGCATTGGTTATTGTTAGAATTATTGATGGATGAACCTGACAGCAAACCCGAAAATGCCACACAGAATCACAGTTCACTTTTCTTTGCAAAACTGTAAAACTTTATTCCAAAATTTTGAGTCTGAGGTAATCGTCATCAGAGAATCAAATAAATATAAATCCAAAATTGAACTGAAATGTGTCTAAAAATTAAAACCTTTTGATCAACCCTAAGATTTATATAAGTTACATATGGACTTTTAAGTCTACTTTTCTATGGGATATTATTATTATATGATATCACATTAATTTCTACGAATAAAATCCTCAAATAGCTAAGACGCAAATAGAGCTAAATGTATTTCGTAGATCCCTGATTTAAAGCGAGCAGGATCTAGTGCTGCACTGCTCTTTCCCAGATTAGCCCGCCTTTTCTCAGAAGCCATAGGTCATACTATTAAGATATACTATAGCATATCCCCTAGCATCCTTCAAAATTATTACCGGTTTTGTTTAAGTTTTGCTTCTTTTTTAAGAAAACAAAAATACAATACCTTTTCTGATCAGCTTTTATTTTAAAATACATTCCGTCTACTTGCATTATCTTATTGATTTCAAGGCTTTAGTTAAGATTCCGATTTATTTGTTTACAACAGCTGTAATCTCCAATCTGCTTCCAAAATAATGCTACTCAAAGATTCTTAAACTTTTATCCCTAAGATACAACAAGAGACAAACTGAAACGGAATGCAAGTTTTATCATACAACGTCTTTACAATTATGTATTTATTGATTTTGAAAATAAAAACCTACGTATGTACATAAATGCATTTCATTACCTCCGTAAAAATCAAAAAGGCATTATTTCCTATATTTCATGCCCTGCATATGTACATATGAAAGTATGCATCCGCAGCATGTACATATTCCAGAGATGGAAAGCATCTACGCTTTTTGCCAATGAACTTGTGCATGGTGAGGGGAGCGACGCCCGCCCACAGCAAAACAAGCCATAAACATCACAAATCAAAACAAAAGCGCGTTTTTTCTCTTTTTTGTTTACAATCTAAGCATAGGAGCACCAGCTGTTAGCGCCGAGATAAAAGCCAACTACGCAGAGACTCTGGAATAGGGCATGGGAGTGGAGGTGGAACGTATGAATGGAAGTGGAACTGGCACTGGTTCCGCGTGTCTTGAATCGGATTATCAACCGTTTTTATTTTGATTCCGTTCCAGGGCCTGGAGCGCGGAATCAAAACCGAAACCAGGGCAGCAACGTCGTATAGTGAGTGCCTGTGAGTGTGGTGTGAGCGGCATAACGAATGGCACGCAATATTGAGTGGAATTTTTCGGATTTCTCTTTGGTATTGTCGAATTACTCTGCAAATACTCGAAAATGATTTTTAAACCTTTATTCTGATTGGGACGACAAGGATTTTGCAGGCGTCAAAGATGTACCGCACAAATGAAGACAAGATACGGACGAACAGTTTAACAGGGTGTGTCATGTGTATTTTAGTGTTCTGTTGACGAAAAGCAAAAATTAGATATGCATATTTCGAAACTAGATCAATCCTATAATAAATCAGTTCATTCTAAACATTTTGTTTTGATATCCACATAAAAGATGAATCACCCTGTAAGTACGAACATATGTACGTACATCTGTATGTCCCTATTGCGCACACACTGGCGTCTTGCAAAAACATACATACATAAGTATTTTCAGAGCCAAATATTCGCACGAATTTATGTACATACATTCATAGTTGTACATATATCTAGACATATGTACACATGGGAAAATATAGCCAATTTCAGATTACGCAAGCTGTGATTGTGTGTGCATATTCAAGTTTTCAACATCTGCACAACGTGCGTTTATCGCGTATTTTTGTTGCGTATGTATTTAAGGTACTCGAGCTAAATGCAATTAGGATTATGCTCAAAGAAATACATAAATATCTACATATGTAGGCTTCTGGCATAAATATATGTTTATACATATTTATACAAACTAATAAAAAAAAATGGCGGCCTTAGATGCGCACGCAAAATAAAATTTCGCTGGTACAGCGTCGTTTTGTTTGTATGCATACGCACACACTCACACACACACATACAAACGCGCGCAAACAAACCCACATACACAGGCGTTCTTTCTCTTATTGCATTGCTTACTTTTTACATAAAACAAAGCAAAACGAAAAGAAAATACGTAAAACATATGTACATACAAACAAATGTAAGTATGCATGTGCCTGTATGTATGTATTTGTACATACAGCATGTTAACGGCTATGCGAGGGCAAACTCGAAAACTTTCCATCGAAACAAAGGAGCGAACATCAGGTGTCGGCGGAGAGCATCCCGTAGAAAGGCTTAAGGCTACATTTGCCCCTCAATGCCTGCCTATAAGCATTGTTAATTATCTTTTGGCTTTGGCGGGAAAATGATTAACTTGGAAGAAACGTTGGTGGCGCGGCAACCGACAGCAACGCATACAAATGCAAATACAACAGAAATGAATATACATATGCGAATATGATCTGTGAGCGCGCGAGTGTGTGTTCGGGTTGGCGTGGTGCGATTACGAGTGTGAGTGTGTTGGGGCGCAAAACAGCAACGTATACCTGTACACAAGCTTACCTGTATTTGATGAAAGTGCTCCATAGTTGTGAGCGATCGGATCTGATCGGCTCCGACTGTTCGATTGCGAATTGGTGTATTACTTAGTTATTTTCCGGCGTACACGGTGCCTCTTTCGAAGAATAGTTACTATACTAGCGGCTAATCCTCTTCTCTTCTCCACGTCTTTCTTCTTCTTGCACTACACACACACACACACACCAGCGCAAGCACTATGTCAATGGCTGTGGAAGCGGAGTGGGTCTCAAGCCAGTAAAACTGTTCTGCGCCGTTTGTTGTACGATGTACGCTATACGTTGCTAGTTGCTGGTTTGTTGGCTGTATTGATTATTGCACGTATGTACGTATGTATTTACACACGGCAAGCACCAGACACTAGAGCACACGCCAATTCAAAATTAAAAAAAAAAACTTCCAAATTCAAAATTCATCGATTTTAACGACGACACAACGCACCGAACTACGAAACAACGCCAATGTAACGACAGCAACGCGAAACGCGGCGACTTATTTGGTTTGTTTTGCCGTTTGCTTTTAGTTAGTAAAAAATAAACAAACAGCGCTGCATACGCTGCTTTATTGTAGTAGCGTATCGCTGTGTTTTGTTGGTATCAATGCGGAAAAGATGAGGTTCGTACGCGCGCCGCTCGCCTGATTGAAAACACACACAGAGAGTACCAACAACGAATGCAAAGGCTATTGAATTGAATTGCCGTCTCTGCCTTACTGTGCTTCATAACCCCAGCTAGCAAACTTCTGTATGCGTTGAATGCGCAACTGTGTGCGGGAGAGAGCGAGAGCGAGAGCGGGCGGTTGTTTATGGACGCCTTTCGTGAGTAACTGCGAGAGGCGAGCGTGAGAGTGGCCAATAGTGGCTGGACTGCAGGGGGTGGAGGCGGGGTGGTGTGCCGAGCCCTGAGTACAGTTTACTGGCAGACCGCTCTCATAGTCTCTCTCGGAGTATACAAACATACATACATATGTACATACACGTGGTGGAGGGCCTTATACAATTTTTGGCTTGTTACTTTCGTCCAGACGTACATACATATGTACATAAAATATGTACATAAACGCTTCACACCCGCCCTATTATGGCATAGCCTTAAACGTACATTCTTGGTGGTGTATAGAAATATCGAATTCTGTGTTTATGACAATTAAACAAATGTAAAAGCCCTGATATATGCGTCGTAAAATATGTATGTATGTATGTATGTACTCTTGTCTTAATTTAGCAGTAGGTTGAAAGGAAGCGAAAATGTATGTAATTTTAAAGCATGTGTTTTAATGATTTTATATACATACATATGTTTACACCGTCCTACATCCATATGTACATAGCTTTTGTATGCATGCCATCCGAATTCTAAAAATCATTTACAGGCATACGACATGCATTGATACATACTCGACCTATACGTATAGAGACTCACACATTGAAGCCACTGCTACATACACATGTTTCATTTTGTGTTACCGTCTGACTGTACTTCCCAGCTAGCTCTCTTTTTCTCTCTCGCTCTCTCTCATTTTGGAAAGAGAGGAACAGCGTTAAAATACTGCAGCACTGTATGCGTGTGTTGGTGAGGTCACAAAAACCCAACAACAATACTAAGACGTTGTCTGGCGTTGCCTGACTAAGTGCGGAAACACGGCCCTTTGTATTATTTTACGCGCCACCCGAAACTTTGTATGTATTTAAGCCCTCGAGCTGGGTGAGGAGCCGTAAGGCCGGGCAGGAAAATAAGGAGTTTTCCAGGAAAAACATTGTGGAAACATTAGAAAAGTCTCGTGAAAAGCTGAGGAACCAGTGCTGCCACATTTTTATCCAAGACATTAACCTTTTTTTATAACAGCTTAAAACTGATACGATTGCAGATCGATTTTATCGATAATTTAGCGACTGCGAAGTACCTGTTTTTTCCGAGGACTTTCGATGTTTTTGATATTGGTTATTGCTCTTTTGAGTGGTGTTGGATTTACATGTGAAAACTACAAAAATTGTAATAAATACACAATGAAAAACAAAGGCAAATTTGAAAGCATTATTGTTATATATTTGCTACGGAAACTTTATTTATTTTATTATTAAGAATTTTTGTATTACTTAAAAAAATATATTTATTCAAAGGAAATTGAAGAAGCTAATTTTTTACATTTGGTAACTATGCATTGAACATCATGTATTTGGCAAGAATAATTATTTACAAAGAAATATCGTAAAATATCAAATAAAACAAGAAAGGAAGCTAACTTCGGCATGCCGAAGTTTAAATACCCTTGCAGTAAGTAGAAGAAGAAGAACAATTGTCTGACTTTTTCGTTTTCTCGGGTACTGACATAAGATAAATGTTTCGAGAGAAAAATGTTGCGATCGAAAAATGTTGCAAACAAACTAAATGAATTAATATAAATTCCTAATGCAGCTATATGATATAGTCGTCCAATTTGAATAAAATTAAAACCGAAATTCTGGAATAATACAAAATATCCATGTCTTAAATTTTATGATAATATATGTAGTTAGATTTCTTTCCTCAACATTTTCCGATCGGTCCAATGACAGCTATATGATATAGTTGTCCGATTTTGATCAAATTAAAACCGAAATTCTAGAATAATACAAAATGGTAATTTCTCAAATTTTATTCAAATATCGTAAAAAATTTTTTTCATTCAAATTTACCGATTGTTCCTATGGCATCTATATGATATAGGTGTCCCATCCGGCCCGTTTCGACATATATAGCAGTGAGAGCATATAAAAGACTATCTTCAAAGTTTCATCCAGATAGCTTCGAAACTGAGGGACTAGTTTGCTAGTCCAAATTCTTGATGATCAAGAATTTATAATATATTCTTTATAGGGTCGGAAATGTCTCCTTCACGGCGTTGCAAACTACTGACTTAAATTATAATATCCTGCAAGGGTATAAATATCCCAATTTCGATATTTAGGAAAACAAAAAAATCGTGATATAAATATATCATCGTTAGAAAAATATCGATATATTGATATTTTGATATCAACAACCAAGACGAAGCAACACAAATAAAATAATGTCGAACAAAATCCCAATTAACCTTCCCGAGGAGGAGCTGGATTGGATACAGCTGCGCCAGGACCTGGGGCCCGTTGTGGAGGTGGAGACCACCAAGGAGAAGCTGCAGCGCAAGATTAAGGAGAACCCTCTCGTACCGCTGGGTGAGTTTGGCCGCGCGGCGATCCGGCATAGCCGCCGCCAGCCCGGGTTACGTAAAATAAAAACAAAGCGAATGAACGAACTTTGTGAATGCAGGATGCTTGGCCACCACCGCCGCCCTGACGATGGGTCTCTACAACTTCCGGACGGGCAATCGCAAGATGTCTCAGCTGATGATGCGCACCAGGATCGCGGCCCAGGGCTTCACCGTCATGGCTCTGATAGTCGGTGTCGTGATGACTTACACCGACAAGAAGTAACTCCACTTGTCGCCAGTCTCCAGTCGCCAGTCGCCTGACACTTGAAATTGACCCGAAATGTGATATTGCTTGGGGTTAACTTAAAATGATTTGCCCAACAACGGTAGTGTACCTAATAAACTTATGTTAATATGGATGTCTCTGCGCTAAGTCCAATGAGTTTTACATGTTAGATAAATGAATAAAAACGTGAACGTTTCCTAATAAATTATATATATAAAACACTAGATTCTGGCTGATTTATGTAGTAATAATATCCAATGGTTAATATTATTAATGGTTGGATGCCTTAAGAGCTATACGACTGCAGAAATATTTAATAAATTTATCGATTTTAATAAGAACTCTGAAATCTCTACAAAAGTTATAGAGAGCGGTTAATAATGTTATTTTTGTTACTAAGTAAAGCTTGGTCGTTTATTAATATTCCTTGTTCCGAGGCAAGGCCACTTAGAAGAATCGGAAGATTATTATGGAAACAATCAAAAAATTAATACGAGTATAATATGAACACTATATAAGATTGGTTTTAAAATCCATAAAAAGAGTGTATGCAATGTTTAAAAAAGTTTAAGATGGCTAATTTAGTGTATATTCGTTATAATAGCCGATCCTATGAGTTATATATGGGCTACTTTCTGGAAAGTACAACCGCGGCCAAAACCACAAAATATGCTCTAAAATTAATATTTTTAACATAGTAACATTAAAAAATGTTTCAATGGATCAAATTTGAAAGCCTTAACATATTCTAAAACAAATTTTGAAATATTCGAATGCAAACTCGCGCAAATTGCAATTTTTCATTATTTTTATGAAAAACACCATAAAAAATATCATGTTGTGTTTTGACAAAAATCTCCAAAGCAGTGGGAACTATGCTTGGACTTTTGCTTTCTATCATCAATAGAAGATTGCAAAGAGTCAAAGAGAAACAAGTAAGAAAGCTACAGTCATTCGTGAACGACTGTTATATACCCTGTACCAAAATATATCGCCGCTTTTGCCTATCGCGACTTTTGCCTATTAGAGAAATGTAAAAAAACTCTCTCTTTGCAAAACCACCACCATCTCATGCACTTGCGTGTGCAAGACAGAGATAGAGTTAACCCCACTCTCTATTTTGCGCACGGAAGTTAGTTTCTTGCGCTTATCAGTTTTGTTGTTGTTTTTTGGAATGCTCCTGTTGCTAGCTCTCAAATAGGTAACAGTAAATAACTTTTGTGTTTTTCACCCGATCTTTACCAGATTTTCGGTATTGATACATTTTCTACATATGCATGCCTATGCACAAAATGAAAGATCTATGCTGAGATCTAGGCGTTTATTGATTTATTGATTTTATTGATTTGCGGGGGAGTGGGAGGGAAATTTTTAAATCTG
>VNJV01011981.1:14821-28083 GCA_008042635.1 Drosophila nikananu
CAGACGGACAGACGGACAGACAGACATGGCTAGATCGACTTGGCTGTTGATGCTGATCAAGAATATATATACTTTATGGGGTCGGAAATGCTTCCTTCTGCCTGTTACATACATTTGCACGAAATTAATATACCTTTGTACCTACGGTACATGGTATAAAAAGATTTAAAGTCTCAATGAACATATTTTATGTATTTCATGTGGTATAAGGTCGAAAAACGAATAATTTTTAGATATCACATATATCACACTTAGGCATTCTTAAATCTTAATTAAGAAGAAAACAAAAGATTGTGCTTAAATTAGCAAACAAATTATGATTGTTATGAGTGTCATCGATTGGGATTTTAAAAAATGTTATTGAATTAAGTAGGATAAGGCCCAGAATATAACAGAAAGTCAAAAAGTAGGCTACTATATCTTTGTTTTGAAGCAGTCTTTTGGCCCTAATTGCAATTGATTTCGAATCTCCAAGCGACTTCTATGGCACCCCTGAACAGTATTTTGTGCGAATTGTTTTGTAAACACGCTCACACAACAGACCCACCCACACCTGGGTGTGGTCAACGACGCGCAGGGGTGTGCTACATCCGTGTAATGGCTACCGATAGCTGGTTACTTTCAATGTTACCATGTATCCGCCTATGGGGGAGATGCGCGCGCACCTCGGCATGTTTTTGGGGGGCCCGTGGATTTCGGGATAATAGTTTCTGTCACTCAGTTCGAGGCATAGGACATATATTTAAGCACACAGGAGCCAGGCATTGTGTTGAAAGGTTTGAAATTGTTTTCAGCTTTTTGTTCAGTTATTTAGTTGTTTTAGCTAACCAGCCTTGAGGGGATACACATATTCGAAAATTAGATTCTTTGTAATAGCAGTTAAAGCCAGAATGTAGTGGAATTTTCCGAAAGACATTGTGTGTTTGCCTTTGTGTATTCTTGACTCACTCAAGCAGGGGAATTCACCAAATCTTTGGCACAGAGTGCAATATTAAGTGCTTAAAAGTGAGGCGAAATATGATTAGATGTTCGTAGCGAGTTTATAGTCCTTGGGGTATAAACAAATAAAGGAATAAAGTAGTAGCAATGGCAATAGCAGCTAGGAGTAGTGCAAAATCCACCCCCAAAAGCAATGTTGTGAATCGCGGAGAAACACACAGATACACATGAATCCAGAGTCCGCGTACAACTCTATTGATTAGTAGCACCTGAGGTGGCACATACACCTCATTCCCCTGGTCAGCAGGAATTCCGGCATTCCTCATCTCATACCGTTTTTTTTTTTTTTACAGCTTTCAGAATGAACATACTGCTCGGAAATTGTGTGGGCAGCTGCGACCAATTGGCCGGCCCGCCACCGGACTTCATCCTGTCGATGCCGCCGCCGCCGCTGCCATCGTTCCTCATCTCCAAGCCGGCAACAGTGGAGGCCCTGGTGCCCTCCAATGAGTCGCAGCCATGCTTCGCCGCCTTCATGTGTGGCCAGGGGCAGCAGCACAATGAGAGCGGTAACGCCCTTATGGAGCTGGTGCGTAGCGACTCCAAGAGCCTCGAGAACGTCTGGCTGTTCGTCTCCTCGTGCATCGGGATCTTTGTGCTCGGCTGCTTCCTAGCCCTCATCGTCATCCGATGCAGGGAGTAAGTAAGAGTGGTCTCTTCCCGTTCCGCCTCTAATTGGTTTTTATTTCGATTCGCCTACAGCTCGTTCTTCTCGTACCAGGACGCCAACATAAAACAGACGGCCATCAGCGCATTAGGCGAGGCCACCAAGTCCAATGCCTTCACCTCCGGCGGCATCCTCTATCCCTGCGCCACGGCCAACAGCCGGGATTTGCTGCAAAGCCAGCTGGTCAACGACAGCCGTCTGCTCTGGGCCACCTTGACGCCTCATGGAACCAGGCACTTTATCATCGAGAACTCCCAGGACGGGCACTACGAGTCGGTGGACTATCGCGGAAAGTCCCACAGCCAGGTGTTCCGCGGCTATGCCAAGCATTCGCAGTCCTTTGTCAAGGTAAGAGGGATTGAACGCAGAAACGCTCTCTCTCGTTCTGTATTGCTTGTACGCTGCAGAGAGCGAGAAAAGAAAAACTGCTCTTACGTTCTAAAGCTAAAAAAATAAACTCTCTCGTTCGTCACTGCACTGTACGCTGCACTTGTACACTACATGTAAAGCGTATAAGCTAAAACAAGAGCGAAAATGCATTCAAGTAGAATAATTTTTTTTCCAAAAGTAAACTTCTTCAAAAGAGAGAAACCCGCTCTTAGGAGAGCGCCGAACTAAGACTTTTTAATTCTGTTCTTAATCAAGTCTGCGGCAATCGGTATTTTGAGTACTTCAAGTGCTAGCTTCAATGTGACTTCATACCTAAAATATTGTTTAATTAGAATATATATTTTGTGAATTTTCTTAATTTTCCTTTTCTGAGTTTTATAGCAAGAGTAGTATCAACATTGACACTAAATGTTCTTATTCCGGGCTCCTGTTTATTTTTTTATTTGCAGTCCTTCGACAATAATGGCTTTGTCGATTATGACTATGAGGACCCTACCCCGTTGATGGACTCGTACCACGATGACATGGACTCCGGCTATCAAGAGCCCCACGAGGTCACTGGCTCTCTGAAGCGCTCACCGATGCGAACCTTGGACTCGACGAATGGGACCCCGACCGGTGCTGGCTCTACCTACAACTCCAACGGCGGGGGTGGCGGCTCTGGTCTCGCCTCGAACCAGAACGGCAACTCCATGTCCATTAGCCGCAAGACGACGCTCTCCCGCCGCATCAGCGACGCCTCTTCGCACAATGGCACCTCGATGTAATGTGCGAGCCGAGGACCGCTCAGAGTGGCGTCTTGTAAATTAAATTTGGAGGCAGGGTCCGGGCCTGGTCGTCGTCCATAACTAACTACAGATTGCAGTATTTGTACTTTTAATTTTAATTTTCATTTGTTTATATACTTTAGACTCTATTTTAAGTCGGTGTGGGGGGCCCACGCACAGGCCACAACTATGTTGATTAAGATAGTGCACTTATATATAGTGCACACATAATACTCGCATCGCCATGACTTGCTTGTACACTCCTACGTTCGTACATTACCTAAAACTATACGTCAGATAATCTTAACCAGCCGCGCAATTCGATTCCGCTGAATTCAACCTACTGGGAGTTGCCAGACATACATACGTACCATACATATAAAGAATAAGATAGGTAACGCCCTACTGCAGGTTATATTGAAAGTCAGGAAAAGCTAGAGCCAAAGGCAGAGAAAGCGCCATTCACCTATGTGCGGTACGCATCTTATGCTTTATATTGTCCTTGGTAGCATGTTGTATAATTAAAACGAACATTTCGGTAAATACTCTGAACACGTCTCGCCTTTAGCGCTCGTTTAATAGTAGGCATAAGAACAAATAAAAAATAAAATTCTCGGTAGTACTACACTATAACTATACACCTCTGCTGAACCTGACATTTTGGATTCCGATTTCGCTTAAATTTGATGGAACCAAGAGCGAGATGCAATCAAAAGCAAGATGGAGATATATCAGTTAGAGGATCTAGGGCTTAAGGAATCAAATAAAAGTCGATTAGTAACATCTAAAGTTGAAAAGCAAACTGGATGGGCACAAATTTTGAATTTCGGAAACTATAGAGCTACAACGTGCCCATATCTGTTGTACTCCAATGAGTTCTGCAATTTTTTACTTAGAACAGATCATTTGCAAAATAATCTCAACAATTTCTTCATTCTCAATGAATTTCAATTAAATGAAGATTAAAAAATACCAAGCAGAACTTTTTAGGTTTAAAAACCATCAAAGATTTAAGCGAAATCAAACAAAGAACAATTAGCAGCTCAGTATGCTCTTGATCCAGTCGTGCAGATGCACCTCTATGACATTCACCTGGCTGTAGTTCTTCAAATGGAACTGATTGAAGGCGATGGTCAGATGGATGACGGCCGACACAAAGTCGCTGAGGCGCAGGGTGCCGTCCTTGCGGATGTAGCGCTGGATCAGGCAGTTCATGATGTCCGTACTAAGCTGAAAGCCAATGTCACAGAGAGCATCGCGCAGGCGCTCCGCACGCAGAATGCCTGCCTTTTCCTTGGTGTACATCTTAAAGACGCCCTGCCAGGACTTGAGGTTCACCATGAAGGTCTTGAACTGCTGGAAGGTGATGCGCCCGTTTCCGGTTTTGTCCTGTAGGGCAATCACCTGGCGGCAAATGTCGATGTTGGCACAGCCCTTGATGTAGTCATTGGGCAGGCAGGCCTCCAGCAGTTCGTGCAGCTCGAAACAGTTGATGGTCTTGTTCTCATCGGCCAGCTGCATGTACACGGGCTCATACTGGCAGACGCTCTTCACCTTGGTCCCACCGCTCCGGTCGTCCTCGCTCTTGAGCGCCGGAAATGGCTCCAGCAGGATCATCGTCTGTGTCTCCAGGCAGGAGAGCCGGAAGATGGCCGTGCCCAGAATGCGGACGGTGAAGTGCGCCTCCTCCGCCGGCTCGTAGGTGGTCGGTATGAGGACATAGTGACCTGCCTCCAGTTGCGTGTGATAGCTGACGTGACGCGTATTGCCGTAGTCCGAGTTGAGGAAGCTCACGTGGTTCTTGAAGAAATCCTTTTGCAGGCACTCAGTGAGTCCGTAGTCGCGGTCCCACGTGTACATCGTGAAGCCGATCACCTTGGGCTCTACGGCCGTGTGCTGATTGAGAGCCACCACCACTTCCTGCCGCTCCTGCACGGAGATCAGCAGCTGTGGATTGATATGGAAGGACTCATGGTTGCGACACCCACCGGCCGTAACACCCCGCTTCCACTGGCCCTGGTACATCTTCATCTTCCAGTGTTTCGGTCGATTTTTGAGCATTTCCTCGTCGTTGGCCGTGTCCGTGTCCAGGTAGACCACCTCCAGTGTGGTGAAGACCTGCACAAAGTCGCAGAACGACATCCAGAACTCTCCCGGCGCCAGCTGGTTGACCAGACGCGCACGCTCTGAGGAGGACACTCGCTCCCACGTCTTGGACAGCGGTGACCAGTCGCCGGTGAAATGCGTCTTGTCGCCAAACGGCTTGCTCGAGAATGTGTCCCGCACGCAGACCAATTGCACCGAATCTCCCATCAGAGTCTCCACCTTGTCCAGGCCGGAAAGTCTAGGGAGGGAGTCAAAGCGTTTAGGAACCAATGTCAGGGGAGGTTTATTGATCATGGAGATTACCTGTAGTTAACCGTAACCATTATTCCGTTGGACAGTCGCTCGGCGATATTCTTCTTCGCCACCGAGGCGGCGCTCTTGACCGCCAGGCAGGTAACAATGCATGTTGTGGCCAACTGATCCTTGAGCGTCTGCGGCCGCAGGGTGTCTGGGTCAATGGGCATGCAGCGGACGACGCCGCCGAGAAGATCGGTTAGGCCATCGGAACGTGTGCCGTACTTGAGGGCCTCGTAGGAGCCGTGCAGCTTGGCAATGGCCTTCTCCAGTAGTGCGGCCCAGAAGCAGTTCGAGGCCTGTGGCTGCATGAAGGCCAGCCGGCCGTTGATGGTGGGCAGGCGATCGTCCACGAGCACCTCCACCCATTCGCCGCACCACCACAGCCGGAAACGAAAGACGCCCTGGGCCTTGGCCAGGCTCTGATCGGCGGGCACCACGCGATAGAAGAGATTGCGCAGCGAGCAGAGCACGCCCAAGCAGGACACCAGCCAGCGGTCGCCCATCTTACCGGGCACCACATCGAACTCGGCGGTCTCGTTGAGGAAGACAGCAGGACTGGACGACGATGGCGTCGTCTGTGTCTGCACCTGGCTCTGGGCCGTGCTCAGCTCTGCGATCCGCTTCCATTGGAAGGTGAAAGGGGGCGTCTGGTAGTAGAAGACGGAAGACTGAACGGCGGGGAAATCGGGGTCTTCCCAGAGTATGCTTTTCGCCCTGCAGTCACTCAAAATGCGCTCGTACTTGGTTGCCATTATCGTCACGTCGCTGTTCACATAACTCCCGATCTTGATCCCTATCCCTATCCCTATCCCGATACCGATACCGAATCCAATTGGATCCTGCTGCTGCTTGTTGTGGCCGAAGTGAAAGTTAACGAGCTGTGCATTAACATATACACTCTGCCAACTAGCCCGAGCTGAGTTGAGGCCTAGCTTGGCCGAAAGAAACTAGAGCTGGCTCCGCGAACCAGTTCGGCTCCGGCTGCGTGAGCCTCGTAATTGGGCCCGAAACTGGTTCCAGCGACGCTCTTGGCCATTTTTGCAGCTCGCTCTGCGCAAGCGTACATCATTGGAAACTATATGTGTACAAACAGATATATTCCCATATGTACTGTATGCACATATGTAAGAAAGTATGAAGTGGAGCTATAATAGGTGGATATGGATATTTTTTTAAAGAAATATTTAAAATATACATGTATACATATACATATGACTATAATGTTGTCACAGCTATTCACTTAATAAAAACTATGAATTTTTATACCTTCATAACAGCATCAACAGCCCAGTCGATCTAGATCTGGGCATATGTATGTATGTTCGTCTGTCCGTTCGCTTTAATCTTAATTTTAAATCTTTTAAAATCAACAATTCCAAATGGTTTATGTATTTTGTATATATGTACACAATCGGAGTCGACTGATCATATTTTATACATATGTATATATGTTTGTATGTAACTAGCCTATAATGCAAGGAAATTTAATGGAAAAACAAACTAACATTAGCCCATTTTCCCCATATATTTTTATTAAGCCTTAGGCGAACGGCGGAACGGCATGAAAATTGATATTTTTTATTTATATTATTTATTTTGTATGCTTTAGCTATACCTACATAATAAGTACTAAATAATAATTTAAACCAAACCTTTCAAAATAATATCGTTTAAACTGAACACTGTACATAACATCAAAGTATTCACATACA
Organism: Drosophila nikananu; assembly: GCA_008042635.1. NCBI lineage: Eukaryota > Metazoa > Arthropoda > Insecta > Diptera > Drosophilidae > Drosophila > Drosophila nikananu. Next base: position 21,760 of record VNJV01011981.1, read on the forward strand.
TATGTATGTACAGTTTAGAAAAACAAAACCTGATGAAGGGTTTCTTTGCTAGCCATGAGTTAGAGCGAAAAGGGCATACCTGAATGTTCGTAATTCTTTCGCTCTAATTCGTGGAAGATGAAAAAAGATAAATAGTGAAATGTTGTTGGCATTGCCACCTGGTTGGGGGTAAAAAAGAAAGTCTCATACGGTTCTAAAATTCCTTTTTTTTTCGATTAGCCTAGCAAAATAATTCAAGTCCTCAAAAAAGGTTTCTTTATTGGTTTTTAATTTATAATTAAAATAGCTGAGTATGCCTTGGTGAATGATTAAACACATTCAAAGGACCTTCTTAGTTACTTAAATTACCGCTTTAAATTAAGTATAAATTGATTAACTAAACCAACCACATATATGTATATATACAACTTTAAAAATCTTACAAATACGTAGGCACAACACTAGGATGACAGCTGGAATAGTAGAATATTAAGAGCACAATTCCGACAATATACAAGGCAGTTATGGCTATTGCAACATAGAGGGGAATATACAGGGCGCAGGCAACGACATTTTGAAACAGGCAAAACGTTAGGTAAATGGCATACTTGTACTTGGTGGGACCATCCTTAAGGGGTGTATAAATAAACAAATAGACTACGCCGAAGCACAGGCAGTACAGGTAGTTCATAAAGCGGGACATGGCAATCGTTGGCGAGTCCACCACAAACACAACAGAGCCGCACAAGCAGGCGTGAACAGCGCAGAACACTAAGGTTTCCAAGGGAAATACGCTGCCCATATAGGCGACGCAGAACGTTCGCGATACTACAAATACGTATACATGTACATACTATATAAAACCAGGAGTGAGTACGACGCACCTGTAAAGCACAACAGGAAAACGAACTGGATGAAGCGTCCTCGCGCCGCAATGTCGTGCTTGTCCAGCTGGACGAGCCTATTGGATCGATTGTAGGCCTGGATGCACCACGCAATGCTCCCAAAGTACACAACGAATGCAAACAGGCGGTAATCTGAAACAAAAGTAAACATTACATGTGAAATGAATGGAATTTCGATAAGGATTACAAGTCAACTCCTTGGCCGATCGAAGCACTATCACAAGCTGCAACACTTTCTGTGGTGCGGACTCCAAAAACGAATCAAAGAGCCGGACAAAGCCTACATTGCATTCCTCCGTCATGAGTTTCTGATAATATCTGAAAGCAGAAAACAAAAAACCGATTGAAACTAGTAATGACAGATATGGAAATGCATGGCCAGCGGGATTCACTTACACTGCCAATGCACTCACCTGATTTCGGCGGGTTTGTCACCCCGCTCCTTGGCCCTGGTATACTCCAAAGCATAATTGAGGGCGTAACCATCACGGAACATGTACGACACGGCCGCATTGCTATATACTCCCCGTCCCGTGATGCGTTTCTGGCCAGAGTGGCTGGCTATTAAGCTGCAATCAATCAATCAAATTTACATCTAAATCTGCAATCTTTTGATTTGAATTTAGGTTTTTACATGTGGATGTATATAGCTGATGTGACTACCATGGGTACCAGGATCGATCCCACTGTCCAGGCGCAATAGGCATATGCCTCATCCGTCCAATACTCGTAGGCCAGGCTCCAGTTGATGAAGATGGAAACGAATCGCCAAACGATCGAGGCCCCGGTTAGAACCAATGTTGGGGTTGAGATCGGCTCCATCACCGTGCCGTCCACTTCCACGTTCGTCCGCACTTCGGTGGCGATCTTCATTGTGATGCCAGGCAAACTGAAATCGCGAAGATCAGGGAGTTCCCACATCTACATATTTCCAATTTAAATGGTGATGAGTTTGCTGGTCGTAGCGCAGCTCAGATTGAGCTGCTCAGTATATTTACAAATATCGATAGGCATCGATCGTTCTGGGACTTTGAGACCACTATCGATAGAGTATAAAAACGATCAATTCTTTAAATTGTATAATCGGCCAGATATATTTTTAATTATTCACAAATCTTATTTAGATATTTCCAATTCAATTTAATTTTTAGCAGAACAATATCTGTAATTAGTGATCGCTTCTTACTATCGCACAAAAATGCATAAGCGATCAATCAGGCTCTTCTGAAGTTGAAATCATACAACAAACAAACTTTTGGTTATATATTCTATGTAATTCAAGCAAAATTTTCAGTCGCTAAATGAGCGCATTTGTATGGAAACAGCTGTTTCAAGCAGATCGATTTCTATTCATTTATAAGTTAAGTTAAAGTTACAAGTTAAAATGCTTTTACAAATTGTATTTTGTGGTAATTTGATGCCTGTAAAAACTCCCCCATTAAAATACCAAAGTCTTGATTTGTTCGTAATAGCAAATATACCCTTTATTTTTACATCAATGATACTTATGTGTATATCCCTATAGAAAACAGATTCTCATTTACAATTTATGTATAATATAGAGAGTATTTAGCGTGCATTCATTCTGCCTAAGTGAACTCAAAACCAAAACAACAACTCTTTAAACCGAAGGAAAGTATTTCGCTTTTCTCATAGTTTACAAATTAAAACTAATCAAAACCTGCCCTGCAAGCCAAAAGCAAAAAAGCAATAAAGTTAACTGTCGCGCCGAAAATAATTGAAAAAACGGAAAGTCTATTCATTCAAAATCAATGATTGCCATTTAAAATTTTTCTCCCTAAGCTAAGCTTTTACATTTTCAGAGATTCGAGGTAATAATATTTGATTCGATCAAGCTTTCACTGTTCATCTTAAAACTATGGAGATTTTCGGAAAGAAAAAATCATTGCGATAAGAAAATATACCGCTAAATATAATACATTGAAGGCGTTCGATTGCAGTCCGTGGCCACCGCTGGCAGCAGCTGCGACCAGAGGCGACTTCTGATAGTTTCGGCACAGAGTCTGATTCCTGATAAAGTTGAACATGGACTCGACGAGATTAGCCGGCGTTATGTCGTTGCACTGCTCGAGTTTTCTGACCACGCACGCCTGCAGATCCAGCATGTCGTCGCACTCCTTCTGGCCGACGGTCAGCATGGGTATCGATTTAATCTGATTGTCCTGCAGGCCGCCGGAAAAGTTCAGGTACGGCCCAAAGGTATTGTTCACGCACTGCTCGATGTTCTCCTTCTGCGAGGCAAGGCACTCGGGGCCCTTTTCGGCAATAAAGAGGGCTATTTGGTCGCCGTCCTTGTGGCAAACGAAGTTGAGTAGGCTCTGGATGATGCGCTTAATCACCTCCTGGCCCTCCTGCTCATCCTTGACCAGGCAGGGCGAGACCTTCGCCGTGAACTGATCAAAACACTCCAGTGCCTCCGACCGCCTCGTGCAGTACTTATTGAAGACCACATCAAGCTCGCCCTTGGGACTGGCCTCCTGGATCTCCTGTTGCATGGCCGTGTAATTGACTAGGGTATTCGCACAGTCGGTGAGGAGCCCGAAGCCAGACTCGATTTCGGCGAAGGCTTGGCTGCCCGCCTCCTCGCCAGCCACTTGGATGCATTTATTGCGGAGCGACTCTTTCACATCGGCATAGCTTAGGTTCGACTTGACAAGCTGCTCTGGAAGTTGGGTCTGAATTTGATCCAGGTCCAGCTGGGCGTGCACCCTAATACTGCCGAGGACGAGAAGGACGCCAGTTGCTTGTAATAAAAGTGTCCACTTCATTTTGAGGCGTAGGTCTCCTCTTGATCCCTTAATATCACGACTGTAAATCTTGGCTTACTGAAGAACTTCTCCTAATCTGCTCTTCTGATTAAACATCCACCATTGTTAGACGCCTTAAATTTATACAATGAACATAATGAAGTAAAAATTAATTAAATTAGTTACTAGTCACTTGTAGGTACCACAGTTTAAAGTTTGCCAATTTTTTTTTTTACCATACAATATCTATTTAGTCATGTTTATCATCGATGCATTCGATAGTATAGAAAGATAGTACAGAAATGGAACACGACACGTTTCGACTGGGGGTGCATTTTGATTTTGCATTTTGTTTAATCTGCATAATGTGAATACAGGTGACATTGGGATAATAGGCAAATATAAGGTTTCATCACATGTCTTATCAACACATTCATTGCCTGCAGATGAATTAGTTACATTTACTATAACTATTATTCTTCCGAATTCCAAAATTAATATAAATATTAAAGATTAAATATTTTATGACAACAAAATGTGAGTTACAATAAATCTCCCCAGCGAAGGAGTAAGCCAAGACACTAATGAAAAGGCTTTACTAACCTTTTTCAACAAGTTATAAGCAAAATTCTCAGAAGTACTGAATAGTGTGAATTTACTTTACATATTTGGTAATTTTAATGTAAATAAATAATACAAGTATAAATATAAAACTAGAAACGAAGATAACTTCGGCTTGCCCCTGCAGTAAGTAATTTGGATATTTAAGGAGTGCAAAGAAAAAATTATATTTTGGCTTTGAAGGCGTTCACCGAATAAAAAATTAATAATCCGACTACTAAAATGTTTGTCAAATTACGCAGGTTGACAAAAAAAATTACGGAGACTAATCGTGACTGGTTGTAAAAGATCTTGGAATAAAGCTATAAGATAAAGTCGTCAGATTTTCATGAAATTTAACCCGAAAACTCTAGACCTATATGGACATATCTCTGTTCAACAATGCTGTCGCACTTTTTTCTTTCCCTACCCGGCTGAAAATATCGGCAATATATCGATATTTTCAGTAATTTAGTCCTTTAGGGAATTCCCTAAATATTATTGTTAAAATAGGATTTGGTTCCATTTCCACAGTTTCAAACCTTAAACTTTGTAATGGTGCTTTTATACACTTACGTATATCGATACATTTAATGGGGAGATATTCACTTTTGGGATCAACTCTTCTTGGTTCAAATACGAACAGATGTTTATCTGATTTCAAGAACAATAGAATACAAGATTGCGCAAACAGGAAGCGAAACATTTTTCGTTCTGCGCATCTACGTCACAGAGTACTGGTACTCAATGAAATTGATTGGTTAGAAGGCAATTTTGACGTCATTTTGACGTCACAAAGTACTATTTTGACGTCGCTGGAATAACGAACCTACACATTGCGCAATCTTGTATTCTATTGTTCTGTTGATCTGATTTAGGGACTTTCCTTTTTTTATATTACAACTTACACAACAACTAATAAATAAAACATTTTATCACAAAAAAGTTCATTAAACAAACAAAAAAAAATATATATATATATTTTGTTTGTATTCCCAAATAAATTCAACTTTTGGAAAATTCAACTTTTTTGTGATAAACGGAGATTCGTAAAATGGTGTGTGATCGATTAAAATATATTATTACCTAATTCAATACATGATTTGAAGAATGATACGTAAAAAACGTTTATGTATTTATATATTCTTTTATACTTTACATATTCATTTATATATTCATTTTAAAAAACTTCAGTGCTTGATATTTTTCTAGGTATCGATTTTTTCCGGTTTTTTCTTAGACATGCTGTACGGGCAAACAAGTCGACAGTACAGGCAACGCCCGTACTTAGCTACGGGCCTGACCGAATTGATTATAAAAAATTACAATATCTTGAGGCGACTTGACATGGTAAAAAAAAGTATGGAATTGTAAATAATATATGAATAATTATTACAAATTAGATCACAATTGCTTATTATAATAATATGTATAAAACATTTTAAGACTGAAGTTATGAGTAGTTCCTAAAATATATTTCGCAAACCAATCGATTACTTAAAATTTTTTAACACCACTAACGTGTGTAAGGCCTCAAACAACGTGCAGGCAGGTGTACAAGAGCAGCTAAAACATCGATGGTTTCAATGTTTTTCGCCAAAACTTCGATTAAACGTCGATGTTAAAAAAAATTTATATTATATTTTTAAAATGATTGAAAGGCACAATTATGGCTATATTTAAAATAACAATTGTAATATTTATTCACTTGGCCTAATAAAATAAACTCAGAAAACGGATAACTGATATCATTTCTGCAAAAACTAAAAACATTGTAATTTTTATTTATAAACTTATCAACTTTTTCCGTGCTAAGGCGTGTCCTGCGGTCAGATATAAATTGCCCAGCTTTGCTGGACTCACAAGAAGTGGAAAGCACACACCATACTTTTCAAAAGACTCTTGAAGGTATATTTAATTGATACAAAATAATGGAATAATAACATATCGTTACGCCGTTGCGTGCACGAATAACATTAATAAAATAATACAAAAATAAAAGAACTACGTAAACCTTTCCTTTGCCGTTTCTATTGATAGTGACGGCACATCGATTGCCGAGAAAACATCGA